>JBAMBQ010001705.1:0-12152 GCA_037044495.1 Stegana nigrithorax | reverse complement strand
GATTCTTTATCAATCTGTTCCGGTTCTTGGTTGATGTTAAGTGGGTCGTAGTGAAAGGGTTTAGCTTTCGCAGTAAGTTTTTCTTGTCGAAATTTTTTTTGTGTGGTAATGTAACGTTCCCGAAAGGCAGCAGCTATTCTCAACTCATCTTTACAACGTATGCAGATACACGAGGGCCAACTTTTTTCGTAACTTAACTAAAATATGAATGCAATGAGTGAAATATTAATAGAAACAAAAAGTTTACACAAACCCATTCGCCTGTAATTAACTCAATTTGAGATACCAAAAGTATTCCCCCCCCCCCCCCCCCCCCCCCCCCCCCCCCCCCCCCCCCCCCCCCCCCCCCCCCCCCCCCCCCCCCCCCCCCCCCCCCCCCCCCCCCCCCCCCCCCCCCCCCCCCCCCCCCCCCCCCCCCCCCCCCCCCCCCCCCCCCCCCCCCCCCCCCCCCCCCCCCCCCCCCCCCCCCCCCCCCCCCCCCCCAATTAAATCATGTCATATTGAAAATTAGAATTATTTTCATTGATATATTTACATTTAAAACATTTGTAAAGAAATTAGAGATTTTGAGTTGCTTTTTTGGCAAATTATTTTTTAAAATAACAGCTAAATCACTTAATTCATATAGTGCTGTTGTCGGCTTATAATTTTCCAAAGCTCATGGGTATGCATATGTGTATCGATGTTATAGCATCGTCCACTTTAATTTTGATTTCTTCATGATGCAACTTTGGATTAATGAAAATTGAATTTATGGAATCCTCACTTAAAATTTTTTTTAAAATCTCTAATTTTTGAGAAATAGTTAGCTTAAAAATACGTTGAATTTTTCCCATATTAAGAGATATATTTACACAACAAATGACACGAATAAACTAACAAAATTAAATATCAAAATCATCCAAAAAGGTTAAATACCAAAAGACGGGGATTTCCCTTTTAAAGATTTTGTAAAAAAATTAAAAAAAAAACATAAATGTCGCGAAAATTTAACCCCCTTTTTTTCATAAACTGTCGCGATTATAGAACCTGCAATGTTAAAAATTAAGTCGTCGTAATAATGGGTAGTCGCGAATACCGAGCTTACACTGTATTTACATATATTGTTCTTAGGAGCGGATTACTCTTCAGATATCAAAAAAACTTGGAAGTCATTGCACGTCTTTGATCCGGCACCAGGGGATGATGTACGAGAATAGGTATACGCTAAACAAGCAATTTATTCGTAAAAATTTAATTTTACTAGTAATTCCATCTCGCTTCGCTACGCGTTTTTTTTTTGCTGTCCAGCTTGTGTAACCAACTTCATCTGTCAAACCCGTTAAAAGCATGAGAAAAAAAAACACTGCATCTGAACACAGGAGAGATGTGGTAACATTTTTTTATTAGTTTGGAATGTTTCGTTTCTGAAAAGCAAACTTATGCGTGGTTGTTGCACAACAATGAACTCTGTGTGTTACGTGTGCCATATGAAATGTTTTCTGTGCGAAATCTACTCTTTCGTGAGGGAATATAAATTTTACTCATCTATGAGATAATTTTAAAATTTAATTATAGTCCTGATAAGACTGATGGTAAACAAAAAGAAAAGAAAAAAAATCTATGAGATGTTAGGCAAACAAACAAGAGTAGATTTCGCACACATACATCTCTAACAGCACACGTATTTAATTGTATCATTTTGTTTGTTGCACAACAATGCATTAATTTTCAGATTCACTACCGCCGTAACGGATGTGCCAAGTGGGAATTCCTTCAAATATCGTAATTAGAATCTGATTAAACCATTTATATTACAACAAAAAAAAAAACAACAAACTCTTACTAAGAAAAAAAAACAAAAATTTATTTTAAAAAAACTGAAAAATTAAGTTACCTACTCAATTGTTAAGCACAAAAGTGAATTAAAAAGAAAATTATTAAAATCGGTTCAGTATATTTTGTGTGAAAGCGTTAGAAAATTTTCGTGTTTAATTTTATATAATTAGTATGGTATAGATTAAATTATCGTCATTGAAATAACTGCTTCAATGTTTGCACGTGGCTGAATACCTTGAGTAAAGCACGGTATATCGACCCTTAGCCATTTTCGAGTTTATTCAACCAAAAACCTTACAATGCAATATAAGTTTAGTTTCCATATACAACAGAAGGCATGAGTACAAAACCCTAAACAAATCCAGAATCAACTTTGTGTGTTGTTTGCGCTCTCTAGCTTGCTTTTGTGTTTCTTCGAACGTTCATGTAATTTGAGGGTTTTACGAAGTTTGAAAGATTCCTCGCACAATTGGCAACTGCAAAAAACAAGTAATAATTATTGTGTTTAGAAATTACAAGCATTATTTTTAACATACTGATAATTTCGCACATTACTATGCACGGCTTCATGATCGTTGCGTCGATTACTATTTATAAATGTCTTTTCGCAAAATCTGCACTTAAATGGACGTTCAAAGGTATGAACTCTGCAAAAAAAAAATATTAAAATGTTCAGTGAAACCAGAGGAATATATCATTGAACCGGACTGACTTTCGTTCATGCTCCATCCGTCTTTGACATTTAAGGAATGGCATTTCACAATAGCGGCATTTGTAACGTTTCAATCCTGTGTGAATCGCGTCATGTTTTTTAAGTTCAGGTAATGTAGCGAATCGTTTGTTACAAGTATTGCATTCAAAATTTTTTACGCCAGTATGACGAACTAAATGTTCTTTAAAGTTACTCAAATTATTAAAATATTTACCGCAGTGTTCACAAATGTAGTCTCCATAATTTCGTTTGCGCCGTATTTCTCTAGCCTGCTCCTCACTCAGCAAACTCCACTTTATTTTTGGTTTTTTCTCTGGTTTCGAAGGTATTGACTTTTGGGCGTCGACTTGATTCCAATACTCGTCTTCACTCGATTCTAAGTAGTTCTGTGACACTTCTTCCTCTTGCTGCTTTCGCATTTCTTTCCGTTCATCATCCCTATTCACGACATTTCTCGACAATTCTGAATCCTGATCCATAATTTGCTTATTTGGATTCGACTCTGACTCACTTAATGTGGCTGCATCAAGCTCAAGTGCAGTTGATTCTTCATCAATCTGTTCCGGTTCTTGTTTGATGTTAAGTGGGTCGAAGTGATCAGGTTTAGCCTTCGCAGTTAGTTTTTCTTGACGAAGTTGATGTTGTGTGGTAATGCAACGTTCCCGAAAGGCAGCAGCTACACTCAAGTTATCTTCACAACGAACGCAGATATACGAGGGCCAATTTTCTTCGTAATTCAGCTAAAATATGAATACAGTGAGTGAAATATTAATAGAAAGAAAGAGTTCACACAAACCCATTCGCCTGTAATTAATTCAATTTGAGATATCAAAACATTTTGTTTGTCTTCGAAAAGTGGCTTGGCATCTAAAGTGATTTCTCTGCATATTCTACACTTTTCTGACATGTTTAATAGTGTCCGTGTGTGCTTCTATGTTTCCTTTATTTACCTGCTTTTAACCTGTTGCAGGCTGCTAACTGCAAGATACGAAATCAAGTTATTGTTTTGAAGTTAAAAATCTCAAGTTTAAAATCTAGTTTACTAGAAGAAGTTATGGATTGTGAATAAACTTCGTTGTGAATGGCAAGTCAATTTATGTGCGGAAGTAAAAACTGCCAACCGGCAAAAAAGTAAGTTTACCGAACAGTCGTAAACATTTAAATATTTTATAGGGATTGGAAAAGAAATTAGACCAAAAAGCAAAATAAAAAAAAAAAGATACATAACACATAACATAACACTGTAGACAGGTGCTAGTTTTTCCAATGCACGCAAAAACATTATAACATAGTTTTATGTCTACATTTGAATGTAATACCGTGCAGAATTTGATTTTAACAAAAACTAATGCATTTGAAATAGACTGATAAAATCCTTCATCTTTTAACGCATATTTACAATACATATTGCACAAATTTGCTAATACACGTACATTAAAAGCAAAAGCAAACGAAATAATACAAGACCAACCAAAACAAAAACAACCACAGAGCGAGCATACAAAAAAACAATGTAATGTAAGTCTATTGCGAATAAAAACCACAGAGCGAGTTGTTGTGTAGCTGTTGTACCGCTGTTGATCGCCGCGAGAGTCGCTGATAAACTGTCGTTTTACAGAGTTTCGTTATCGACAGCATAGACATAAAACTATGTCAAAATTACTTAGGAAACCATCTGGCATTAAAATCCTCTCCCTAATGACAACGAGACGTGGTATAATTCGTACTTAATTAACGTTGAAATCAATATTGAACGTGATCCTAAATCGTTCTATAACTTTATAAATTCGAAACGCAGATCCAATACTTTTCCCTCCATTATGAAGCTAGGTAATGCTGAGGGATGTAATAACGTTGATATTTCCAATTTATTTGCCAGCTTCTTCCAAAATAACTATAGTGATAGTTCTGTCTCACTTAGTTTTTATCCCGACCCAAGTACAGGGGCCTCTTACCCAATCAATTGTCCAGTTATTGATGAAAAAATGCTTCTGTCTTATTTATTAACTATTAAACCTACTTTTTCTGTTAGCCCTGACATTATTTCTGCATGCTTTTTAAAGTACTGTGCTAACGCTTTACATCTTCCTCTTTGTAAGTTGTTTAATTTATCGGTTACGACCTTTTCCTTTCCTATGGTATGGAAACAATCTTACATTTTGCCTCTCCACAAAAAAGGTAGTAAAATGAATATCTCAAACTACCGTGGTATTGCTAAGCTATGCGCAATACCGAAGTTACTGGAACATATAATTACTGATCAGCTTCAGCCTTATATTATTCCTAATTTGAGTATATCTCAACACGGCTTCTCTAAAAAACGTTCAACAGTTACAAATCTTCTGGAGTTCACTTCACTTGTTTTTAGAGGATTTACTCGTTATTGTCAGACAGATGTTATTTATACTGATTTCAGTAAAGCATTTGATAGTGTTTGCCATTCATTGCTTCTTACTTAATTAGTTAGATTTGGCTTCTCGCCTAAACCTGTAATGTGGATTGATAGCTATTTAAGACGTAGGTCCCAAAAAGTTTTATTTAATGGCTGTGTTTCTAAAAATATTAATATCCATTCTGGTGTCCCACAGGGCAGCCACTTAGGTCCTTTGCTTTTTAACATTTTCATAAATGACCTTCCATCGGTTATTAAGCATTCTCATGTGCTTATGTTTGCTGATAATGTAAAGCTTTGTTTTACTCTAGATTCCTTTCTTCATCAGAATCTTCTTCAAGAAGACCTCGATCAACTTTCAAAGTGGTGTAAGGATAATTTTCTTTACCTAAATTGTGAAAAGTGTAAAATTATGTCTTTCACTCGTAGCAAACCTAGGTTGTATTCCTACTCCTTAAATGGTTCTACCGTAGCACGTGTTTATGAATTTAACGACTTAGGTGTTTTGATGAGCCCGAAACTTAACTTTAGTTCTCACATTCTCATGACCACTAATAAAGCTAGAGGTGTTTTTGGCTGATCGAATTGAATCTGTCCAAAAACAATTTTTGCTTTTTGCGTTGCGTGGATTAAACTGGAATTCTGCAATTCGCCTTCCTTCATACCATTCCCGCCTTAAATTGATTAATCTTCCTACCTTAGCTAGTCGGAGATCCGTGTTAGGTATTGATTAGTTTTTGTAATCTTCTAGTAATAATAATCTTTGTTAAGTAGATAAAGCAGCTGTTGACCATCATCGGTCGTAGCTGTGAAACAGACACTAGGTCTGGTTTCGTAAGTGCTCTTGTTTAGTAGTGCGCTACCACAATGTCTGCGAAAAAAAAAAAACTGTAAATCCAGAGACAACTTATAAATAGATACTGCACCAGAGCAATGTTACGACCACTGTTAAGTTTTAGAATTAGGTGCGGTCGGGCAGGGTAAAAGACGAAGCGAAAATTGAGCGGTTTGTCTGACTCGTTGCTTACGCTCATACTGCTTATGGTCGTCGTTTGTGTTTTCGGTCAGTGGTCATGTCCCTTATTCGTCAGCAATTAGATTTTGCATTTGAAGCGAATGGTAAAAGACCAAAATTTATCTTCCACCAACTATTCATACATTGCGTAGTCTGCCTGCAATTTCCTTATTGAAGTGTTTTTAGCACTTCGCTACTCGCCAAACGAACTGGTATTTCGATTCAAATGCAGTTGAATTGAATGTCTGCACAACTTTTCTTCCATATGAACTGAATAATTGCACCATATTTTAATAAATCTAATTTGCTGACAGTTATTTTCACAAATAACGCATGACTAATGCAAAACATTCTAACTGGCTTGGCAAAGCGTGAAAAAGCAGCTTTGAGAAGTATACGCCCGTAACAATGAAGAAGCATTGCAAATCTATACTAATAATATAAAATTAAACACGAAAATTTTGCAACGCTTTCAAACTAAATATACTGCACCGATTTTAATAATTTTTTTAATCCCATTTGTGCTTAAAAATTTAGTGGAATACTTACTTTTTCAGTTTTTTTTTAAAATACTGTAAAAACCAGAGACAACACTTCGATTCAAAGGAAAAAGATTGATGTAGTATTGTCTATAAGATAAACGATTATGGAAATTTGGTCAATATGACCTATAATTAACTGTACTTTAAACTTATTATCGATTTCGCTACATCAGATTTAATTTATAACACTCCCGTAATCGCATGCACATGGTTTATTGCAGACATTATTCATGCAGCAAATTGATAATGATTCCACTTAAAACCAAGGTATAAAATTAACTATGCACACCATATAAAAACTTAGTACGTTGTTTCACTTCTACCGATTAAGGGTAAAAAATGCTAAGGTATCAACAATTGCTATTGGTAAGCATTTTGTCGCTGAGCACGATTAACTGTGCGCCAGGCCAAAGAGGTTAGTTTTTACTATTGTTTTGAGGAGCCCGAAGAATTGAGTTAATCGATGCACTGCGGAATACTCTTCAGATACCAAGAACACCTGGAAGTCACTGAAGGCCTTTGAGCCAATACCCGGAAATGCAGTACGTGGCGGCTTTGAGTCTGACGGATCTCCCACTTATGTAGGCCGTGGTGAAGTTGCAGGGAATATAATTGCTGCAAGGATTGTACCTCGCTATGGAATTGCGTATGCTGCCAATTACAAAAAAGAACATCGATTAGAAGATTTTGATGCACTGACTGGCATTGGTTTCTACTGGGTGGCTAACTATAACGGTTTAGTGCCGCCAAATGCTGTCGCCACTGGCACGAACACCATAGGCGAAACTATGTATATTGGACGCACTAACTATAAAAATGCATTAATTGTGGGAAAAGTGCATCCTTCCGAAAAAAATTTGTATTTCAGTCATAAAGGTAAGGAGAAGTATACTAGGAAATATGAAATCCTTTGTAAAAATTAATGCCTGCAAATACAACTGGATTTAACTGTTAAAATTGTATTTACATATTTACATAAATCTATGAGTTAATATAACCCAAGCTGGCACTAACTTCATTCAAAACAACATGTTGCCATGGCACTTCAAAATTACTATCGATAAAACTACATCTGATTTAATTTATAACACACTTATTAACATACACAAGGTCAATTTCAATGTTGACTTTTGAATCGTCAAATTGATAACTCTGAAGTATATTTTTCAGTTAAAATTTAACTAGTAGATATTTGTCAATAATAAACTTTGTAGTTAAGTGAATGCCTTCACGTAACTTCTTTGTTGGAAAAGTTGTTGATTTTTACTTTAATATCGTCGCGTGTGTCCTGATCCACTAGTAAAGTATCTAAATGGATCCTATGGATATAAAACGAATACATTTTTTCTGGCTGTTGTTACTGTTTAAGTGGTAGGGCCTTTACTTCAAACAATAGTTTTCTATACATACAAGTAATAGTTTTATATACATACTAGTAATCCATCATGAGAAAAAAAGAGAGCACATACTTTTTCTTTGTCAACAATTTATTTTATATTATGTACAACAAAAAAAAGTAATGTGCTCTACTTTATAAGCACACTATTGAAGTGAAACTGCTGTACAAAATAATAGGAATGAAGTTTTAAAGGAATTAATCTTATGTTTTTTGAAACGTTTCATTGTTTGCTGAGCAAAAAGCCGAATAATATTCTTTTCTGCCTGCACTTATTTCCATAAGCACATACACATTAATTGAAAAGTGTGTGTTCTCTGCAATGCAACAGCAATGCAAAGCAAATGTGCAAATTTTACCTGCAAAAGCAAATTACAAACAATCATCAAATTCTAATTGATGCCTTGTTCAAATTTTATTTACATTATACAGCTAATACAACCTATATAGCCGTTTCTTTGATATTACATGCAAAAAACATTACCACAAATCATGGTGTAGTAAATAGAAGGTGACGCCAAGATGTTACAGAAATCGGACCACTCTCATTATCGATAGGTGGCGTTCTCATTAGAGCGCCGCCATTTTATATGTAAGACATCATAGAAAAATTGCTTTTTTTGTCTGATTTACGAAATTTTTACGATGCACTAATATTCACATGCATAACATATGTTATTAAACACAATTTTTGTTTTTTTTATTTCATTTATTTTTATTTGTGCACTACATTTCACTAATTGTGCCTTAATTGCCGGCAGCTGCTGGCAGTTGGCTTGCCTATGTGTCGCGTTTAAGCATTTTCAACCGCAATTAAAAGAACTTAATAAAATAATATGTATTAAGAAGTAAATAAATTAAAATAAGGAATATTATTAAAAAATACAAAAAAAATTCTTTCCTACAGCAATTTTTGAATCACCGAACAGGCAGTGTGTAGAAATAAAAAAAAAACTTTCGCTTTCGGTTTACCGAATGCGCTACATCGCCTACTTGCAAAATGCTTTGTTACAGGCTTTATTGTTCATTTCGCTAAAATTCAATTATGCGGTCACTGATGAAGTCTCACATCACCCATACATGTTTAATATGTATAATGTATATGAAGTAGGAAAGAAATAAATCAATTCACTATTGCACTCTATTGTCACCGGTGCAGAGCAGTACAACATCGGCGATAAAAATTATAGAAATCATTACTAATAAACATATTAGTAGTGGTCACTCATATTACTGGCGTACTGTCACAATGCGCACAACGGCATTCATATAAAATCTGTATCGCAATTTTTTAATGTTTCCACCCTTATCATCCAATCGTTCAATCGTACGATCCTCCGACTGGTGTGAACAGTCCATTAATAAGAGCGACTCCATGTACACGTCTCTTGACACTTGAAAAGTCTCTTGAAACACAAATTAGAACAGTATATCACATATAATCTACCTACAGAGGGCTGGGTACTGATTTCTTAACCACGTACAAAAATTTTCAGCACCCAGACCAGGCAGGACCGGGACCAAGAAGCAGGATTTTACGTTGCTCATCACAGTATTCACTGTTGTTGATGGGGAATAGGGTTTGCATAGTACGAAAATCTTTCTATTTCATTATGATACAATGCACTTCTTCATCTTGCGTCTTCTTATATCTCTTTATTCTCTGGTCCGATCCAGCATAAATCCGACGTGGCAAACCTAATTGTTTCAACCGCGCCTTACCCCTATCGCTCTCATTTTCCACCTTCTGATGATCTAGTATCATGATGATATCGGAGGAGATTCACAGGCCATTTGCTCGACACTCTGAATTACCCTATTTCACTGGAATAGAGTTTGCAGAGTACGAAACTGTTCTTTTCCACTCTGACGCATATTGAAGCACTCTTCTCTCCTCCTTTTGAACAACAACAATTGTTATGGATGTTAGAGGTGTACAGCTATCGATAGTCACATCATCGATAGTTTTTGCAATTTTCGGAAATACTATCGATACTATCGATAGTACAATCAATACTTTTACAGCTCTAGTGGATGCATTAAACAGAGTGATTAACAAAACATATAGAATAAATGTGTCCTTTGCCGCCATGTCAACATCCGAAAGATGCAGCACATTGACAAGCGAACAGTTACGACTCGAAATTGACCAACTACGCACTACTCTGCAAGAGAAAGAAGAGCAGATGTTAACGCTTGTAGCCGCTAATACAAAAACAAACGACAATGGTTTGAGTAACGATGACATTGCGCGGTATAGCCGGCAGCTGATATTACCAAACTTTGGCGTAGCAGGTCAGTTGAAACTGAAGCAGTGTCGTGTTCTCATTGTCGGCATGGGCGGCTTAGGCTGCCCGGCTGCACAGTACCTACTTGCAGCTGGCTGTGGACATCTCGGGCTTGTCGACTACGATACCGTAGAACGTAGCAATTTTCATAGGCAAATTCTGCATACAGAGGCGCGCATAGGTATGCGCAAAGTGGATTCAGCACGCATTGCTTTGCGAGAGGTCAATCCACATTGCGCAATTGACTGTTATCATAAACTGTTGAACAGCGACAATGCGCTTGACATTCTGAAAGACTACGATATCATACTTGACTGCACGGACAATGTGGCTACACGTTACTTGCTCAATGATGCGTGTGTTATGCTTCGCAAACCGTTAGTTTCTGGCAGCGCTCTACAATTGGATGGACAGTTGACGGTGTACAATTATGGCCCCACGGGTCCTTGTTACCGCTGCATATATCCTGTACCGCCGCCACCAGAGACTGTGACAAACTGCGGTGATGGTGGCGTGCTGGGTGCTGTCACTGGGACCATAGGTGCACTACAGGGCTTGGAAGCTATTAAAATAGCAGTGGGCTTGGGAGATGTGCTCGCTGGGCGTTTGCTGATCTTTGATGGTACACGATGTGTGTTTCGCAATATTAAAATTCGCACAAAACGTGCGGATTGTGATGTCTGTTCGGAGAAACCGCTAATTACACATCTGTTGGACTACGTACAATTTTGCGGCATGCATGCTTCTGATAAGGATTTCGGCTTGCAGCTTCTTGATCCAGCTGACCGCATCACTGTTAAGGATTATAAAGCGCTACAGCCGAAACCACATTTACTTTTGGATGTGCGTACGCCAGCGGAGTTTGAAATTTGCAGTTTGCCAGACTCAAAAAATATGCCACTGAAGCAGTTGCTTGCTGATAATTTTCTCAGAGACTATACCAAGGAGTTGGCAGACGAAACTTTACCCGTGGTTTTACTCTGCCGTCGGGGTAATGATTCACAGATTGCTGTGCAGCATCTGCGCAATCGGTTGCCAAAGCACTCCATACGCGATATTATCGGTGGGCTGCATAGTTGGCATCGAACAATTGACAAGAACTTTCCAATCTACTAAGGGTTACAATATTTACTTTTTTTTTCTTAGCTTATAGCTCACGTATCTTATATTATTGCAACATTGTTGTTTGTGTGTTAACAGACAGGATAATAAACGCTTTTAATATGGGTAGTAAACTGAACAAATTCTGAAAATTTGGTTATTATGGTGTTGTTGGAATTTAACCATTCCATTTCTTTATTAATTTGATTTTCTTCATCGCATTTAATGATTTTTGGTATATGTTTTGAGGTCTTCAGATGATAACTTGAAGGATTCTTCGCAGAATTTGCAACTGCCATTGGCAGTTCATTTGAAGTCATAAGCACTTCTTCATCGGAATCCGAGTCTTGCAAATGCTTAAGGCAGCTTGTTTCTTTCTGTACAATGCGTTTATTTACATATATTCACTGTCGAATGGAAGACAAAATCAGATTTCAGAGTTGTGTTGTTTTGTCATTATTTGACTCTGAATTTAGAATTGATACTTTTACAAATTAATTCATATATTCTTTTAACTTACCGATGATTTCCCTACACTAATATATACAGCTTCGTTGTCCCTACTCTGAGTAAAAGATTTAAATGCGTTTACCTATGGTAAACTAACTTTGTGAGTTGCTTGGGTTCTCTAGTTTGCTTTTATGTTTCTTCGAACGTTCATGTAATTTGAGGGTTTTAAGCAGCTTGAAAGATTCCTCGCACAATTGACAACTGCAAAAAAACAAGTAATAATTATTGCGTTTAGAAATTACAAGCATTCTCTTTAACATACTGATAATTTCGCACATTGTTGTGCACGGCTTCGTGATCCTTGCGCTGATTAGTAGTTCTAAATGACTTTTCGCAAAATTTGCACTTGAATGGACGTTCAAATGTGTGAACTCTGTG
>JBAMBQ010001704.1:0-11140 GCA_037044495.1 Stegana nigrithorax | reverse complement strand
TTGATATATTATTAATACAACATTAATCTCCAACGATACTTAACAATTCTAACTATTGCAGTGCCAGCCTGCCAGCGACTCGTAACTAACAATTCCAGAAGTACCAACGGTCAGCACCACAGTCAAAAAATAGTAATTTGCACACAGAGTTCATTGTTGTATAACAAATACTCATTTGCTTACCTATAAGGAAGAAAACGTTTGTTTTCGCGATAAATGTTTGGCGATTTTGCATTAATTTTCAAATTCTCTACCCACGCTAAAGATGTTATCACATCAAAAATATATTTTGGACAAAAAAAAATTTTTTTTCGCTATGAAAAGTAATTTATGACAGACTGTATACGGAAAACAAAATAAAGCAATTCATGTTTTTTTTTTCGCAAACAAGAGGACTTACGAAACCAGACCTAGTGTCTGTTCCACAGCTACGACCGATAATGGTCAACAGCTGCTTTATCTACTTAACAAAGATTATTATTACTAGAAGATTTCAAAAAGTAATTAATAAAATTAAAAACTAAATTAAAATTAATACAAATATACATAGTAAAAATTTAATTAAGTGACTAATTCTATCTAATTTCATTTAATCTACGAGTAAGAACAGATTTTAAAGAGGATGAATAGAAAATAAATGATAGAGTAATAAGCCAAACACATAACATAAAAGAGATCATGCAGTAAGAAAGATTATCGTGCAGTGTTTAGTCTAATGGGCAAATAATATCTTGTTGAACGAGAAGGCACGGTAAAATTTATTTTCCCGAGGCGACAAGGTGAATTGCCTTTCCGTTTATCAGGTTATGAAAAAAAGTATACCTAACACGGATCTCCCACTAGCCAAGGTAGGAAGATTAATCAATTTAAGAATTTAAGAATCAATTGCAGAATTCCAGTTTAATCCACGCAACGCAAAAAGCAAAAATGGTTTTTGGACGGATTCAACACGGTCAGAATATGTTGTGGGTTGGGGATTCGAAACACATGAAGCATATTCTAAAATCGGACGAACCAAAGAACTAAAAAGCTTTATTAGTGGTCACGAGAACGTGAGAACTAAAGTTAAGTTTCGGGCTCATCAAAACACCTAAGTCGTTAAATCCATAAACACGAGCTAAAGTAGAACCATTTAAGGAATAGGAATACAACCTAGGTTTGCTACGAGTGAAAGACATTACTTTACACTTTTCACAGTTTAGGTAAAGAAAATTATCTTTACACCACTTTGAAAGTTGATCGAGGTATTATTATTATTCACACACTCGCAATCAGTATTAGGGATATTTAAAAATGTTGATAGAGAGTTACAAATTCGTAAAAACTCGATGTGTTCGAATGTATTAATACAATTTTTATTTCAAATATTTTTAGCTACTATCTGGGATAAGCTTAATTTTTCAATTATCAAAAACACAAGCAGAGCATGAAGAAGTGCCTTACCAAAATGTTCTTAAAATATGTGAAACCTGTATTTGCTTGGCCACAGTAGATAGCGCCAAACATGTTCACCAAACACTAGATTGTGGTATGAAAAACTTTCAGCATGTTCTCTCACGATGGCCCGCTGAGTTCGGATCAAATCATCAGGGTAAATACATTAGCTTAGAGTTAAGTTGATAAGTCAAACTACATATATTTTCTTAAATCCAATTTTCAAGGCACCAATATAGTTGTCACATTTTCTGGAAACAATATTGAATTGCTCCAGTAGTTACCGGCTACAAATTCAACTCTTACTTTTTCTTGCCGACACTGTGGAATAAAGAAACTTTAAGTTCCGCTTTTTATTGATGTGCCCAATATTAAACGATTGGACTTAAGTTTGAATATTATTAAATCAGATGAACTAACATCGGATCTATTTCGTGGACCATTTAACAGTGCTAACTACGAGCCAATCGCATTGATAGACTT
Source organism: Stegana nigrithorax (assembly GCA_037044495.1). NCBI lineage: Eukaryota > Metazoa > Arthropoda > Insecta > Diptera > Drosophilidae > Stegana > Stegana nigrithorax. The sequence goes on along the minus strand of JBAMBQ010001704.1, from coordinate 9,223 downwards.
AGATTTAAGTCATAATCAGTTGCATACGCTCGATAAGAGTTTATTTGAGCATACACCACAACTAAAAAAGCTTAACTTATCGTATAACAAAATATATTTCCTCGATGAATCCACTATTTTGGCCTTAACTAGCGCAAAGCATTTAGAGGTGGGTTTTTTTTTTTACAATGCACTTTTAACGTTCTTTTAATTTATTTTTCTTTTTACAGTTACTTGATCTATCCAGCAATGGGCTGCAAAAGTGGCCCGTTGGCTCAATTTTCCACTCACAAAAAATGCAAAAGCTTAATTTGGCAAACAATCTGTTAAAAGTAATACCAAGTAATCTTCGTTATCTAGGCCAAACTCTAGAAACTGTAAACTTTGCCGGCAATCAAATGACTACTTTCGATCAAAACAGTTTTTACGGCCTTCCTGTATTAAAACGTCTTAATATAAGCAATATGGGTACATTAAAAGTAATCAATAACGGAACATTTACAGACTTACGTCAGAGAATATGTATAATAAGAAGACGCATGACCCCATTGAAAAAATTCATATGCGGGCGCTGACCACAGCGCCCGGCGTTGCAATAAAATTTTTTATAGCTTTTTTCGCTATACTGTTTGTGGCATACTCATTTTTTGTTTCGATTGTAGTTGTTGTGCTAGTCGAATGCTTTGATTTGTTGTTGCGCTTTTTTTCTTTGTCGGTGTGTGTGTGTGGTGATTGTCTTCATATACAAAGCCTTTTTTTGATTGTAGTTGTTTGGCTTGCCGAATGCTTAAATTTGTTGTTGGTAATTTTTTTCTAGTTGTCATAATAGAAAATAATTTGTCATGATTTTGAAGTTTTGACTATTTCTACGTCTACAAAATACATTTTTTGCTTTGTGTTGCTGCTGCTTCTTTATTGACATATGCATTTCATTCTGCTTTTCATGTGTGCCTGGTATAAAAAGGCTGTCGAATTGAATTTTTGTATGCATTTGAACAGCAACTTCTGCAGTATGTGTAAACACACACACTAATAAGCGAATTTATCATGATTTTAGAAGTTTCAATTGTCTAGCTATTTCATTTTTCTCGCTTTTTATAAAATATTGGCTCTGCTTCTTTATTGTTACGGGCATATAGTTTCTCAAAGCTGCATCTTCACGCTTTGGCTGTGTGCTTGAAAAAAGTCAAACCCAATTAGAATATTTTGCGGTAATCATGCATTATTTGTGAAAATGATTGGTGCAAAATACATTTATTAAAATATGGTGCAATTATTCAGTTCGTAATGAACAAAAGTTGGGAAGGCATTCAACTGAACTGCAGTTGAATCGAAACCCCAGTTCGTTTGGCATTTAGAGGAGTGCTAAAACACTTCAATAAGGAAAATGCAGGCTGCCTACACAAATTATGAATAGTTAGTGGAAGATTAATTTTGGTCTTATACTATTCGCTGTAAATGTGTCTTCATGTAAGATATCGAGCAATATGAATAAATGAATAAGGCAGTTTAAAGATTTTAACATAATTTCCATTTGATATGCATAGCGATCAACTACTTGACCTATATGTGCTCGGCCAAAAAGTTAGAAAGCCTTGCATCGCAGTTAGAAACGCACATCGCCGCAACAACTAAGCGCATTGCGCATGCACACTCTTTGCGCAGAGCACAAGTGCCATTAGCAAGGGCAATATGGGTCTTCTCACCCCCATATTGTCCTTGATAAATACGAATCTTCAAACAATAAATTTGTATGTAATATTTTCATTGAATTTTAAAATCGTACCAGGCGCTCATAATTGCAAAAAAGTAGAATCAGCAGCTAGCAACGAGAATCATCAGCACAATCGCGTGGAACAATAGCATTTAGGAGAGGGGAACAAACACATGCGGGAAGAGAAGTAACAAACACACGAAAAGTGCACACAAAAAAAACACAGTAACAAACGATTGTGTCGTCACATTAGTGCAAGCAGCACATTTGGGCAAGGGGGACAAATACATGTGGGGAAAGAAGTGTTAATTGCTGAAGAACATTGGCCGAAAACACAAATTACTCAAATCAAACAAATAAAATTATTTGCAATGATATTTTTTCTAAAATTTGACTGCGCTTCACAAGTGGCACAGCAAATGTAAAAAAATATGTCAAGTGCATGCTTCATATTAAACATTTTTAATAAAATTAAATTTAACTAAAGAAAGCAATAATAAAAACATATGTACATACATAATATGTATTACATATGTATGCAATTGTTACAAATTAGTTATTAAATTATGCAAAAATATTAATTAAATGTGTCTTCGCTAGTTAACCATTCATTCATTATCAAAAATCTATCATAAAATAGACAAACTTCACACTAGGCATTAGTGCGAACAGTACATGAATAGGCAGAAAGGGAAACAATATCATTTGAAATCTCATGAAAACCGCATACACAAAAAAATAAAAACCGAAATCAAAGTAAAGACAAGCAATTGTCATCAAAGCATGAGTGCGAGCAGCACATGCATAGCAAAGGAAAGAAACACAAACATAAAAAGCAGCAAATATTTATTTAGTTTCTGGCCACAGTCAGTTATGGGAAAATTATAGCAGTTTGACTTCCAACACACGCTGCTCGCCGCTGCCTGATTTTGTCATTTCAATTTCGCATGCCGTTTGTATGAGATGCGCCTTCTTAGTATACATATTCTCTGCTTACGTCATTGGAGTACCTGTATATAACGCAAAATCCTAAATTGGAATCAATTGACTTGGTTAATCTACTTCATAGCACCAATCTTACATATGTAAGAGATGATAAAATACATTAAAATACTTAATAAGTCATTGCTTTAATACATCTTACTCACTTCCTTCTTCGTTACAGCTAGATTTGTCGAACTGTGGTTTAAGTGCACTTAAACTCACTCACTCGAATGTCAGAAATATTCGAAAAAATTATTTACCTTGGATTAAACTTCGCACATTTAAAATAGCCGGAAATCCATGGTATTGTGGTTGCGAGTTGATGCAAGTCCTAGAGTATATTGGTGGGCCTCAACAACAGAATTTTAGCGACACCGCAGATGCTCGTTGTGATACACCATACGTATCGTTGATGAAGACCCACCACGCTTTTTACGCAAACGCTACATAATTCTAACATCAATAATTGCTTCAGCCGTAATCGTTTTTGGTTTAATTATTGGTTTTTTAGTAGTTTGTAAGCGTCGTCGTTTGAAAATTATACTAGTTATACTAGTGTACGCGGAAGCAATCTTTCAGAGGCGTTTGTACAATCACACACTAGCAGTACCCAACACAATGTCCAAGTATAATTATTTGAATCCAATAATCCAGAAAATTTAAAATATGCATAACGATTAATTTTTGCTTATACTCGTTTTTTCCAAAATTTTAATCTGAAGAAGTTAAACCAGACTATTTAATTTTATAAAAAAGTATTTGGATTAAAATGCATTAATCAAATTTATTTTCTTGCGATAAACGTTTTCTGGCGTTCTTATATGGCTTTTTTCACCTTTAAAATTGTACTTAAGTTTAGTAAATGTACTAGTATACAATTATTTCGTAATATCAATTTAAAAACGTTACCAAACAATAAACAAGGATTGACCAAAAACCGATCAAATTAAAAAATTACTTAAATATTGAAAACGATATTTAAAATAATATTATTAGCAGCAGACATGTGTTTGTGCAATAAGAACTTTAGTCAAACGAATTAACATTCACTTTCCAATAATTCTTCATCGCCCGTGACTTTCACTAATATAGGTTCAGAATCAAACTTCAATAAATTTATTGCCTGTTTTTGAGCTAAAAAATCACGCATTTCAGAGAATTGATCGCGACCTTTACGCATGTCGCAATTTTTTTCATTAGCTTTATCAACTGAATCTAAATTATTATCTTTTCTAGCGACCTTATCTACAATAATATTTTTTTTGTTCATTGAGGATGTATTCCCGACTATTTGATTATCCTCGTCAAACAATTCATCTACATTAATACCTTTTGCAGACAAAACCTGACGTTCTTTTTCTAGCATAATTTGTCGTATAGGATTAATGCGATCTTTTAACTGTTTCAAAACAGGAGCAAATTTTGTTTTGGTAATGTTTTTCTCACAGTTGAGTATTTCTACTTCTGGAATTGTTTTGAGTTTCTGTCGATTTTGCTTGTCAAACGAATCGTGCTCATCGTAAATATAAGCATAAAAGTCATCACAGTTTTGCGTAGCGTTAGACGAGATCTCAACGCGTAAAATGCTCTCAGATAAATCATTACAGCTAGGTTCAGAACAATCGCCCTTTTTGCTATAATGGTCAACTTCAAGTTTACTATTAAGAAATTTATTATAAACCAACATGAGACGTTGAAAATCATCATAACACGTTGAAAGCGCATTTTCAATAGCACGCATATTGTTACACACGGCAAGAAGCTGCTTTCCATTATTTTTTTTATTTGATTCATCTTTATTAAAAAGACGTCGCAGCGTTATATCTAATGCCTGACATTCACCAGCTACAGCAACCATACAGGCGCTTAGTTTTAAGGAAGAATTTTGGAGCATTTCTATTGGACCAAAGCGTTGTTGCATTACTTTTGCCGTATTTAATTCATCCAGCTCCATTTGCTTCTTTTTATTTAATTCTATAACCAAATTCTGAAAGTGGGTTTCTTCCTCGTGTACAAGCTGACGTATAAGACTATCAGTCTTCAGTAGTTCTAAATTAAGTTTTGACATTGAAGCCGTTATTGATATCGCGAGCGCCAAGCGAAGCAGAAACTGTGACTGCACATAGGCAAAAATGTTATGGAAATCCTAATATCAATTTATAAAAATTTATATTACGTTAGAATAAATACTTTCACAAATTACTTACTTTAATATGATTGGGGCTATAGTCGGTTACATTGTTCTTGAAGTATTCGCAATCGCGAAGTTCCTCCATTGGAGCATAATATTCATAGCATTTTCCAGGTAATTTATAATCGTCTTCTAGTTTGCGCGTAGCTTCGTACAGTATTTCGGTAACCTCTTTTGTAGCCGTTATGCAATCCCAAGCTCGCTCGATTTGGCGTGATCTATGTATGAACATAGTGTATTTAATTCAGCAATTAGTAATCCTTACTCTAAATGTCACTCTTACTCAATTAATTCTTGTTGCCTCAGAAGACTTATTTCATGGAAATAAGACATATTGCGACGTATGCAGCTCCCAAAATCATCAATTGTTTGTATGAGTTGCATTAGATCGCGTTCCACAAATTTATTGCGACACATTATCGCATTTTTAACCACATACAGGGCGCTGAACCCACCGGTTATAAGTACTAAGGGAATTAAGGTTAGACGTAGATTTCTTGGCGTTATAAGGTATTCTAATATTGTGCTGCTTAAGAGAAGGCAAGTGTTGCGCATTGTGAATATTTCAAAATTTAAACGCTTATTTTTGCAAATATTCCAATCATTTTTCTGGGTAAATATAGTTGCCTCTTGTTGGACATATTGCTCAAGCGCCTCAACATGGTCTACCAACAACCGCTTTGAATATAATATTTTGTTGAAAAGCACACTTGCGATTGCCTATTTAAATTGTTTATTTAGGGTTTTATTTAATTTCAATTTCACAATAGTTTACACACCTGTTTTTGATTAATTTCACCTGCCAGTTGCAAGTTTTGAAATTGCTTTAGGAAATAATGCTTAGATTATTAAATCAAAATTGTAAGCAAAAACTCACCATAAACTTTTGCATCTTGTATTTACTGATATAGTTATTAAAAGCCACATTAATCTGTAAATTATATATTCGATATCATCACACGGTGAAATCATTGTGAATTAAACAGAATTGTTGTGAACATCAACGATATAACTACAGTTGCCAGATTGGTACTTTTTATTGTACTTTAGAGTATTTAAAAAAATTTTAATGGCTATCCCTCTGAATTGGTTATCTTTAATCTATGCTTTCAATAAGCTGATTTTGTTTTTTGTTTGTAAACATTAGAGCCAACAAAAATGTTATTTGCATTCGGAATTTCTAATTTTAAGTTAGGTAGGTTGCGATTATGAATGTATTGATGAAAATACTAAAAGTTTACGAAGTATGCAAGCATATTTAAAATAGCACTTGTTCTCAGCAACCGACCAAGGGGTCTTTTGCCAAATCACGGCTTTCTTACATAAATGCTATCGAAAAGGTGGCTCATTGAAGTGACTTGTGTTCTTCTTTTAATTTTATAAAAAAGATTGAACATTTATTTTAGTTAAAACTTAATTTAACCGAAAAAATATTTGTATGCTATTATTAAGAGAACTCAGATCAGATATTTCGGCGGAATTTAAGTTTAAATTTGGGCATGTAATATGTTGCTATGGTATAAAAATAAAGGTGGTGCCATTTGAGCCTTTTTCGCTCTCGAAAAAAAACTCTCACGATATCAATGTGTTGCATGGTATAAGAAATGAATGTAGAGCCAAACTTTTACAGTTATGTTTCGCTCTTACTAGAGCGCCGCCATATATGATTGTGACGTCTTAATAATTAATGTCTTTATTGAGTTGATTTCAAAATGTTTACGCCACTCAAAATTATCATATGTTTAGAAATTAAAGTGCAATTTGTATGAGTTTTTGTGAATATTTGATCGCTAATAGAATTTCTGCACCTTGTCGAAATATGTATTACCTTTCAGTTAACATTTATTATGTTAATAGCTTATTAACTGTTTAAATATGCGATAACTTTTATGTTTAACTGCCTAAAAATGGCATGAAACAAAGAAAAGTTGCTGTTTTTTTGCTGATTTATAATTTTATTCTGTTCTGCAGTAAACATTGGAGAACAGGCAACATAACTACTGGCCTAATTATGATCACCTTCAACGATGCTATTAACGTCTTTTAAGGCAACAATTTTCAAATTTCAATATTCATTCGATATTTGCTGTTTAGACTTACATACATCCGTTTCATTTTCATCAATACTACTACTGTTTGCAATTGACGGCACAGTAGTTGATTATTTCGTTGCACATTAAGCAGTTAATTTGCAATTCATGACACTAGTTTGAACTGAGTGAGTTGTTTTGATATAATGAAAAATAATTTAGTGCAAAAATAATATGTGCCAAATTTAAATTTGATTTTTCTAACGTATTTTGGTGTTGTGCAGCGTAAAATGTAGAAATTAGACCAAATAGCCATTATGATATGACGTCACAAATATAAAATGGCAGCGTTCTAATGAGAACGACACATAAGTTCTTGGCATCACATATATTTCTTACACCATGGGGTGTTGCATAAAAGAATTATGACCGAATTTACAAGCAACACAATCAGAATTTCAAACAAATCTTGAGCGGTATTTTCACACAAATAATCGAAATAATAGCAGATCGCTCAATTCTACTCGCTTTATTGAAATTGAAACTAAATAAATAATAAAGAATATAAAACTTCACAGAATGTCTGAAATAAAAACATTAAAGTAAACTTGAAACTGGAATGAAAAATACAGAAATAGTTTAATCAGCCAAAATGTGAATTATATTGCTCATTTCTAGTTGGGAAGATGGCGAAATTGGGGGTTTCCATGAGAATTCTGTACGAAATTTTTATAATATTCAAAATATAAAAAAACTTCATGCCACCCACCATCGGGACTCAAAATGCAGATAAGGTTTTAGGGCATTACCAGTTGGATACGGCGATAGTTGAAGGAGACGTCAAATCAACGTAAGATTTGGTTTTCCACATTCCGCATTCCGGAAATTTTTCCCGGAATCGATTCCATTTACTTTTGAGCAAGCGGTTTCTAACCGCATCGCAAATATCTAATAAATTTTCAACTACACTGCCAAAAATTTTTTATTTTTGATGTGTTAACATCTATATTATAGGCGGTAGAGTGAATATGAAATTTACGCAGAATATGATAGAAAAATCTTACGTTCTGTTGCTGGTAGGTAAACAACTGTGTGGTTATTGTACAACAATGAATTCTGTGTGAAAATACATGCGCCGTATGATATGATGTTTGTGCGACATCTGATAACAAACTATGTATTACAACATTTGGTATTACTTTATTTCAGACTAGACAGCACTTAAAGTAATCTCAAACTGAAAAGAAGAGAAAGTCAAACCTTTATATTGAAAACAAAAGCAAAATAAAACATTTTCGTGACATTTTGAAAACATTTTTTATTTTTAATTATATAAACAAGAAAAAAAAAAACAAGTAGTGTACAAAATTATTGTTTTCCGACAAACTCTGACAACATCTCAACATGCAAATATGGTTGTAGATACATTTTGTTACTAAAGTATTTTGTGTCTTGGTTTTCATGCAAAAATTTGATTGTGTTGGTTTATAAAATATCAACAATGGGAAAAATAAAAAAAAACCCCTGTGAGTCGGATCATAGGGGGATGTGTAAACCGTTAGTACTTAAAGATTTTTTTAGTTGCAACTACTTTTCCAGCGATTTTGGCCTTTATTTCTTCTAATGTTGTCTATAAAATTTGTTTGAATTTATATTGTACTCTTATTGAATTTTTAATAGAACTAATATTACCTCCAATCTGCTTTATGTGCTGTCAAAGATGTTGCTATTGATAATACATTAACCAGCTGTTTAGTAATTGAAAGTGAAAGATATAGATTTCAGTAAGCGCAACAGATGCAAACATACTTTCTATCTCTCTCTAGGTCATTACAAATCATATCATTCATGCCTGCAATGTTCACCTACAGAGAGCGCGCTATTATTGCCATTGTTGCGCATAAATTATGAGTAACTAATCAGAAGTAACGGCATGCCAAATTGAAATGACAAAATCAGGCTATTTCCTTTGCTATTCATGTGCTGCTCGCACTCTTGATTTGATAACAATTGCTTGTATTTATTTTGATTTCGGTTCTTACCGATCGGCCACACCGATTTCAAGTATTTCAACGAAGTATACTTCGCACACACTTTGAGCAGAGAATATATATAATAAGAAGACGCATGACCCCGTTGAAAAAATTCATATGCGGGCGCTGACCACAGCGCCCGGCGTTGAATTTTTTCAACGGCGTCATGCGTCTTCTTTAATAAAGAAGACGCATGACCCCGATGAAAAAATTCATATGCGGGCGCTGACCACAGCGCCCGGCGTTGCAATAAAATTTTTTATAGCTTTTTTCGCTCTACTGTTTGTGGCAT
>JBAMBQ010001700.1:0-12836 GCA_037044495.1 Stegana nigrithorax | reverse complement strand
TCGGAACAATAAAAATTAAAATTTTTTTTTTTATTTTCATAAGTATGGTAAAACCACGAGTAGGCTGTAGCACCACGATAAGACCGCTCAAGGTCTTACTTTAAGTCTTTGTTTCGACATTTTCATTCTAATAACATAAAACCACAACTATGCTGTAGCACCACGATAAGAGCTTGAGCGGTGATAAAACCACGAGTACGCTGTAGTACCACGATAAGAGCTTGAGCGCTCTTACTTTCAATCACTAAACACGAGCCCATAACAATTTTGCGAACACATAACCATTTTTCAGCTTACACACATACCAAAATCAACCAACACGCACCCGAAACCATTTACAGCGAAGACAACAAGCACCACCACCACCACCGCCACAGCTTTTCAGCTTACACACAAACCGAAATCCATTTACAGCGAACACATGATCCTCCACCGCCACATTAAGCTTTTTCAGCTTACGCATAAATCTGAAAGCACCACCACCATCACCACAACGGCTTTCGCCACCACCACCACAACGGCTTTTTCAGCTTACGCGCAAACCGAAACCACCACCGCCACCACCACATTAAGCGTTTCAGCTTACACACAATCCGAAATCCATCCATGCCACAAACCAAAACCACCATCGCCACCACCACACAAATGCCCATTTCAGCGAACACATGACTTCACCACATTCACCGCCACCGAATTGATGTAGAATCCTCATATCCTAACTACTCTCGACTCACTGGAAAATGGGCAGCAAACTTCGGTAAACATTCAATTCACATAAAAATTTGTTTAAATTTTGTTAAGTGATATTGCAGTGGCATTGCATAAAACCACTCACTAAAAAACGTCACAGCAGCGTAAACGCTGAGACAACTTTAAAAATGTATATACCAACATAACTCGTAATTATAAGATAAACAATTTTAATTTTATACTATTAGTTACTTTTGAAAAAAAATAAAAATTTATTTCAAAAAAAAATTGTTTAATTCAACAATTTATAAGTTAATTTTATAAGGTAATTAACCGTTTCATACAAAAACAAAAAACGTTACATATACACAAAAAAAAAACCTTTACAATCATATATACATACATTACAGTATGTTAATTTATCAAACATCAGTAGCCTCAATTCAATAAATTCAAAAAAAAATTTCTTTATAATAACAAAACAATAAATAACTTTCATTCGAGAGAAAATTTGAATACCTGGAAAATATTAAACAAGCTGTAGTCCTTCGCGCACTCAGTATATTTAAATAAAGAAATTTATTTATTTTTATATTCTTTCGAGGAAAATGTAGTCCTTCGCGCACTCAGTTCATTTAATTAAAGACATTTATTTTTTTTATATATTCTTTCAAGGCCAATCTGCCAGTAGGATCCAGCAGATGTGGCAGCCAAGAAGATGCAGCTAAGAATGTGTGTCGGTTCTTAGCGAACCGTTCTTATTTATACTAAGCCTTATGTATCCACATTACAATATTTTTGGTGGCGTCGGCAGAGCGATCGCCTTATAATTAGACATTTATTATTTACTTATATGAATTAGTTTCATCACATGATTATATGCTTACTTTGCATATTACATAATATTACGTAGTGCATAAACAAAGCAATGCTCACTAAGCGTAAGTGGTCAACGCTCTGTGGCGGCGTCTAATTACGCGTAGGAACATTGTTGTGTGCTTGTGATGTTCTTTTTGCTTCGACCTAAGTGCCGATTACTTGTTGAAAGTTTGTTTATTTTGTCACTAAGCGTAAGTGGTCAACGCTCTGTGGCGGCGTCTAATTACGCGTAGGAACATTGTTGTGTGCTTGTGATGTTCTTTTTGCTTCGGCCTAAGTGCCGATTACTTGTTGAAAGTTTGTTTATTTTGATTCGATACTCATGCTCATTGCTTGGCTTATGATTTCTACTTTTGATTTGATTGAAAATACAGCGCTTGTAAATTGTACTGTTTTACAGTACTGTACATTATAATGCTTATTGTATATTAAGATTAAAACTAATATATATTATTACTACACCTCCATTCTTAAAAAGAATAATGTAATTAGTAAATGGAATTATTCTTGATTCTATTAGTTAGAGAGGGGTTTTAATCTGTCTTTATGTACTAAAAGCTTTTTGTTTATATTATCTTTCAGCTCGCAATTGTTCCTATCATCTATTCTTATAACTTTATAGGGCCCTTTATAACTATTGTCAAGTTTATGACCTCCTTCATTCTTGACTAAAACCAAATCTCCTATTTCTATCTTTATACAATGTATATTTTTATCATAATTAATTTTTTGTTTTTCTTTTGCCTTCTTTACTAACTTGTTAGCTCTCTGTTGGGCTACTTGTAACCTGAATTTAACCTCTTTGTCATAGGATTCATGGTTGTAAAGGGGTAAAATATTGGTTTGTTTAATAAAGTCGTATTTGATGGGTTTTTTTTACCGAATACAAGTTCAAACGGATAATATCCATGTATTGTCGATGGAGTTGTGTTGTAGCAATAAGTAAAATATTTCAAGCATTCATCCCAATAATCTTTGTTTATCGAAATATATGATCTGACATATTCGTTATATGTTTTATGTGCTCTTTCTATTGCACCTAAGGTTTGGTAATGATAAGGGGTTTATGTTTGGTATTTTACTTTTAACAACTTGCATAATTCTGAAAATATGCTATTAATATATTCTGATACCATGTCCGCTTTGAGCGTCCTCCTTGGCCCATAGATCAGTATAAATTTGTCAAATATGCTTTTAGCTACAACTTTAGCATGTTTGCTAGTAACCGAGTTTGGAATTATGTATTTTGTAAAATCACAAAAAATTGTGACAGCATATTCATTGTTATTTTCTGAGCGTGGTATCTATTTGCAGTGTGTCAAATGCATTATTTGGTATAACCGTTATTATCATTGGTTCCTTGCTATGTTTTAATGATTTATTTTTGTTGCATGCTGCACATTGTTTTATATATTCTTTAATATCACTGATTATATTCTTCCATTCGTACTGTTGTTTTATTTTATTTTTCATGCGATTGATTCCTGGGTGATCACCGTCTAATGGGTCGTCACGAAATTTTAGTCTTATCTTTTATAAAGTGTGTCTTTGGCGTTAACGCAATTGTAATATTTTTGAGTACTCGATTTTCCATATTTTTAAAATCATCTACATATTTTTCTATACCAACTAAGGCTAGATTAAACAATTTAATGATTGTCCCACATAGGGACAGATTTTAAATAAAAGATATATATAAAAAAAAAAAAAAAAAAATCTACTATGGTATTTGTCTCATAATGACAGTTGTAATTTAACGAATTCTAAATTGCCGGCTATATATGTCAGCCTCTCGAATAATTGTCCTAAGTAAATTTTCTCAAAAGCAATTAGGTCACTAATATCAATAAAGCTACAAATTCTTTTTCCTTTCTTGAATATTAAATTCGGGGGATTTAGAATGAGCTCGATATGTTTTTTACTTCATTTTTATATAGTGCTTTATATATTATGGGATTTTTTATATTTTGACACGTGTCATACTCTTTTTCGGAAGTTCCATCTTTTTTTGTATGTGACCTTGTTGTGATTTTACATATTTTGTTTGCTTTTTTTTTTTCGCAGACGTTGTGGTAGCGCACTACCAAACAAGAGGACTTACGAAACCAGACCTAGTGTCTGTTCCACAGCTACGACCGATAATGGTGAACAGCTGCTTTATCTACTTAACAAACATTATTATTACTAGAAGATTACAAAAAACAAATCAATAAAATTAAAAACTAAATTAAAATTAATACAAATATACATAGTAAAAATTCAAATAAGTAACTAATTCTATCTAATTTCATTAAATCTACGAGTAAGAAGAGATTTTAAAGAGGAAGAGGAGGCTATGTTAGAAAATAAATGATAGTTAGAGTTATAAGCCAAACACATAACATAAAAGGGATCATGCATTAAGAAAGATGATCGTGCAGTGTTTAGTCTAATGGGGAAATAGTATCTTGTTGAACGCGAAGGCACGTTAAAGTTTATTTTCCCGAGGAGACAAGACGAATTGACTTTTCCGTTTATTAGGTTATGAAAGAAAAGTATACCTAACACGGATCTCCGACTTGCTAAAGTAGGAAGATTAATCAATTTAAGGCGGGAATGGTATGAAGGAAGGCGAATCGCAGAATTCCAGTTTAATCCACGCAACGCAAAAAGCAAAAATTGCTTTTGGACAGATTCAATTCGGTCAGAATATGTTGTGAGTTGGGGATTCCAAACACATGAAGCATATTCTAAAATCGGACGAACCAAAGAAGTAAAAAGCTGCTTGGTGGTATAAGGATCATTAAATTCTTTAGACCATCTCTTAATAAAGCCAAGAACACCTCTAGCTTTATTAGTGGTCATGAGAATGTGAGAACTAAAGTTAAGTTTCGGGCAAATCAAAACACCTAAGTCGTTAAATTCATAAACACGTTCTAAGGTAGAACCATTTAAGGAGTAGGAATACAACCTAGGTTTACTACGAGTGAAAGACATAACTTTACACTTGTCACAATTTAGGTAAAGAAAGTTATCCTTACACCACTTTGAAAGTTGATCGAGGTCTTCTTGAAGAAGATTCTGATGAAGAAAGGAATCTAGAGTAAAACAAAGTTTTACATCATCAGCAAACATAAGCACATGAGAATGCTTAATAACCGATGGAAGGTCATTTATGAAAATATTAAAAAGCAAAGGACCTAAGTGGCTGCCCTGAGGGACACCAGAATGGACATTAATATTTTTAGAAACACAGCCATTAAATAAAACTTTTTGGGACCTACGTCTTAAATAGCTATCAATCCACATTACAAGTTTAGGCGAGAAGCCAAATCTATCTAATTTAGTAAGAAGCAACGAATGGCAAACACTATCAAATGCTTTACTGAAATCAGTATAAATAACATCTGTCTGACAATAACGAGTAAATCCACTGGAAACAAGTGAAGTGAACTCCAGAAGATTTGTAACTGTTGAACGTTTTTTAGAGAAGCCATGTTGAGATATACTCAAATTAGGAATAATATAATGCTGAAGCTGATCAGTAATTATATGTTCCAGTAACTTCGGTATTGCGCATAGCTTAGCAATACCTCGGTAGTTTGAAATATCCCTTTTACTACCTTTTTTGTGGAGAGGCAAAATGTAAGATTGTTTCCATATCATAGGAAAGGAAAAGGTCGTAACCGATAAATTAAACAACTTACAAAGAGGAAGATGTAAAGCGTTGGCACAGTACTTTAAAACGCATGCAGGAATACCGTCAGGGCCAACAGAAAAAGTGGGTTTAATAGCTAATAAATAAGACAGAAGCGTTTTTTCATCAATAACTGGACAATTGATTGGGTAAGAGGCCTCTGTACTTGGGTCGGGATAAAAACTAAGTGAGACAGAACTATCACTATAGTTATTCTGGAAGAAGCTGGCAAATAAATTGGAAATATCAACATTATTACATCCCTCAGCATTACCTAGCTTCATAATGGAGGGAAAAGTATTAGACCTGCGTTTAGAATTTATAAAATTATAGAACGACTTAGGATCACGTTTAATATTGAATTTAACGTTAATTAAATACGAATTATAGTAAAATTTATTCGCGTGATTAAAATTGTAGCGCGAGACAGTATAATTTGCGTAATCAACTGCCAAACCGGTACGTTTAAATTTATTAAAAAGACGATTTTAGATTTTTTAACCGAATTAAATCGCGGGAAAACCATGCTGGTCTATTAGACTCAGGGAATACCTCAACTTTAGGAACGCACTTATTGAACAATTTTAATAAAATTTTATTAAAAAACTGCACAGCTTCATCGATATCTATCACGGAATTTAAAGTAGACCAATCCGTATTTAAAAGAAACTGGTTAAGCTTAACAAAATCAGTTTTTTTAAAACAAAAAGATTTACTAGCTTTCCCAATAGATGAATTCAATGAAGATGTCTTCAAAAGAATTTCTAGCTGAAGAGTAGAGTGGTAGCTATCTTCAGGGGTAGACAACGGATTAGACTGGCGCAATATAAAATTTGCGGCACAATCTGTAAAAACTAAGTCAAGTGAACGATTCATGCAATTCGTAACACAATTTATTTGCTCAAGATAATTATCTAATACTGTTTCAACAAATTTACACGACGAACTAGGTACAAGGGAATTTGAAAGTTCGGAAGGGGACCAAGAAACTAGCGGGAGATTAAAATCACCCATGACTAATAAATAGTCAGCGGTGTGGAGAAGAGAGTGGACGAATTTTATAGAGTCCACATGAGCAGTGTAAATTGTATCGTCAGACGAAGGTGGAATATAAGAGCAAGTTAAAAATATATTGCAATTGTTAACCGAAACTTTTACACAAAGAAACTCAATGTTATCAGAGAAAGGGGTAAATAATTCATCAGCACATAGGGACGATCTAACAGAAATTAGGACACCACCACCAATTCTCGCAGATCGATCTTTACTAAAAGTAACAAAACTACTATTAAAAATCTCTGAGTTAAGGACTTCTGGACGGAGCCAGGTTTCAACAAAAACAATAATATCAGAACTAAAAGAAAAGCTATCAAGAAATAACCTTTTGAGTTTAGAATTAATTCCTCTAACGTTTTGAAAAGATACTAACAAAGTGGACAGTTGAGAATAACTTACTTTTTTTCTGTTTTGCCGCACTTTTTGCGTTTTTTGGTACCGGAACCAAATTAGCAACAATAGGTGGAGCTTTTTTCCGATCTTTGTAATCATATTCATGCACAATACAATTACTAGGCCAAAAGTCGGGCTTAAGCAAATCCGCGAAATAATCGGCCGGAACAATAATTTTAAAGGAAGAAATAGATCTTTTATGGGCAAACTTAAATTTATTGATAATAGGATTAGAAATTGATGGACATTTAGAAACTATGTAATGATGAACATTACATTCAGTAGTATCAGTGGCCAACCAGGTGACAAAGATAGCTTTAGTGACAGGAACGACAACTAAGGGCTGAGGTGCAATTTTGACAGAAGGCTGTATAGTTGGCACAATAGCAGGGTTAGAAACACCTGTATTAACTGAAACAGCAAAAGAAACTGGAGGAGAAATTGACATAGGAGTTGAATACACCTGGTCGCTATTTTGATTTGAGCAACTGGGAGTATTTAGGTTATCATCACCGACTATAGTCGCGCACGAAAACAGATGTTTGCAGATTGTTTACAAAAACAATACAATGCAAAGCACCAAAAGCACAAAATTAATTATGAAGAAATTAAAATTTAATAAAATCACTTCACCAAAGAGCACCGAATAAATCAAATGCCACCACCGATAATTAATAAAAATATACTAATGTTAACGCACAATTTAGTGAACGAATACAAGTTAATATGCAAAAAATAAATAAAATAGCGGAGAGCAAACTAAGCACGACTATTACAAGACACAGCGAAAAATTGTTTTATTTGCTTGTATATTTCTTAAGTCTGTAATATATATACGGAATAGCGCATCCGCGATATAGTTTTCTTTTTCTGCTATGTACTCCACCACGAAATTATATTCTTCTAGATCTAGTCTTATACGTGTTAGCTTTGAAGATGGACTTTTCATTGAGAATAGGTAAGTTAATGGGCGATGGTCTGTTATTATTAAAAATTGTTGCCCATAAATGTATGGCCTAAGATATGTTATTGCCCAATGTATAGCGGCTAATTCTTTTTCAATTATGGCTTTATTTGATTCTAATTTAGTAAAAGATCTTGAGACAAATGCTACCGGCAGCTGTTTTCCTTCGTATTCTTAACTTAATACTGGTCCGCAAGCAAAGCCACTTGCGTCGGTAGTTATGCAAAATGGTTTGTTCAAATTTGGGTACTGTAGGATTTGTGGGCTTAATAAATTAATTTTTCAGGTAGTTAAAGGCTTTTGTACACTCATTTGTCCAAATGAATGGTGTATTTATTTTACTTAGCCTTGTTAATTTACGGGAATTTTCCGCGAAGTTTGGAATAAATCTCCTATAATAATTACAAAATGCCACGAATCTTTTTGTTTCATCAGCTGATTTTGGTACCGGATAGGCTTTAATTACTTTGTATTTATTTCATCTGGAAGTATGCCTTTATCCGTTCACTTATGTCCTAAGTAAGTCATTTCGTGACTGAAAGATAGACACTTATCAGGATGTAATTTTAAACTGTACTTTCTACATAAGCTAAATACATCTTTTAGATTCTTTAGCATATACTTTTCTGAACAACCTAGTACTACTAGATCATCCATGTATAGAAAAGCTTGGGCAGGTGATAAACCTGCAAAGGCCATTGTCACCATTCATTGGAATGAGTTTGGCGCTATTTTTAAGCCGTAACGACGTAATGTCTCTAAAACTTTCTTCAGCTTCTATTTGGTGAAAACCAGAAGTGAGATCTAGACACGACAAATATTTTTCTCTACCAAGTTAATCTAATATTTCGTCTATTCTAGGTAAAAGGAATTTGTAAGCAATCAATTTTTTTATTTATGGCTCTATAATCTATAACCATTCTCCGTCTTTTTTGTGAGTTACCGGGAAGAGATTTTTCAGGTACTAAAAGTACGGGGCTGTTATATGCCGATATTGATGGTTCTATTATATCATGTTTAATTAATTTTTCTACCTACCTATTAATTACGTCTTTTTGGCTATGAGAGATTCTATAGTTCTTAATGTATACTGGGTCATCATCGGACATTCTAAGTTTTTGTCTATAAAAGTTATTGGCTGAAATTGACTATGTTTCAAGTGCAAAAATGTCTATGAATTCTGTGCAAAGTTCTTCTAAAATGATTGATGCAAAATCAGGAAAATTTTTTTTTAGTTTATCTAATTTTTCTTTCTGGGTATTTTGACTATTTTGTTTACAGTCAGTTATATCATAATTTTGCAGGTTTTCTGTTAAAAGATTTAAATTTTCTATTGTGGCATCATTATCAGTTGTTTATTACTCTAATGTTACTTTGATTTTTGGTTGTGATTGTATTTACAACAAAAATACATGTAGGCAATTCTTAATGTGGAATAAAAATATTTTCAAATTAATCGTCTGTTTTTATATATCTTATGACTTCCGATCTAGCTGGGATGGTTATTGAATTATCATAAAGGCAATCGCGCATTGGAATGGCAATGTCTTGATGATAATCGTTTGTTCTTAAAATAATCCAATCTTTATTTTGGACTACCAGCAAAATGCAATTATATTTTTTGATAAAATCTAATCCGTATCTGGTGCAACGTGGAATGTGTGTTTTATTAAAAGTTTTTCAACCATTAAATCTGAATCTATTGTTCCTAATGTTGTTATTGTGCCTTGCCCGTTACCGTTAAGGTCTGTAATATTTGAGGTATTTGTATAGCAATTTTTGGTTATTTGATTTAATTTTATAATAGATATATCTGCGCCAATATCGATAAAGAATGTGCATACATGGTTATTTACCGTGGTTCTGAATGTTACATAGCTATTGAGACTTAAATTAAACGTATAGACTGATCGTTTTGCGCTATTTATTGTTGGTTTTGTGGTGGAGTCTGACCGTTTTCCGCGTTTACGGCTCGAAAACTTTGGTTGTTGCGCCCATTATTATTGTTGCGGTCACCAATATTATGGTTATTATTGTTATTTCCGCAGTTATTGTTATAGTTGTTATTATTATTATTACAGTTATTATTATTATATCCAAGTACCACGGCCACGAAGTAGTTAGGGAATGGGAATACTGGACCAATGGAGAGGGAGGTGTAGAGAGTGTGGAGGTCAGTATGTAGGTGGGGAAGTGAATATGCTGTATATGGTGGTGAGTATGTGGGTGGGCGAAGTGAGTATGATGGCAGTAGTCGCATCATCGTGTTAAGTGAAAATGTAATGATGAAATGCGTAGTATGTCGTCATACATTTTGTTGTGTGTGTGTATATGACCTGCATACAAACTGCATGCGTTGTATGGTGGAATGTAATTCTAATATATATTTATAGTGGAAGTGAGTATGCTAGTAGGTAGAAGAATGCGGGAGATCCTCTATGGCTTGTGTGTGGGTGTGTCTTGTAAAACCATTTTATACTTGAAGGGCAGTTTCTGCCGGACTACACACTGCATTGTATGTGAGTGTGTGTGTGTGTATGAAATCCTAACATCTGTTTGTAGTGGAAGTGAATATAGTAGCAGGTAGAGAAATGCGGCTGATCCGTGTGTGTATGTGTATGGTAGCAGGTAAAAGGATGCGACATCGCGATGGTGAATGTGGTAGCGGGGAAGTTACTATGATAGCAGTGATGATGAGTGATAGGAGATCGCATATTTGTTTTTTGTCCTATAAAATGATTTTTTACTGTGTGTGAGTATGTTGTGTAAAACGCATTTGCACTTTTACACTAGTTTCTATCTGTGGTAATCTAATCCTAAAATCTATTTATAATTTTTCGATAGTTCTAAATTGGTATTGTTCCCGTTACTTTTCTTTCTATTTATGACTAACACATGTTCTGTTTATGGATCACTTAGATATGTTTTTATTTATGGGACATCCTTTTCTAGTAATGCCCCACTTGAGTTATCTTCACACATTACTGACATATGTTTTATTTATGGGACACGTTTTTTTCAATATGTCAATATGATAGATTTGTCCGTTACTTTTCTTACAATTTATGGATAAGACATACTCTGTTCTTAACCATTTAAATATGAATGGTTTATGGGTCACCTTTTTCTACTAATACCTCACTTGAGTTTTGTTTTTGGGTCATCTTTTTCTTGCAATACTCCACTTGAGTTTTGTTTATGGGTTCCATTTGTCCTTCTTATGAAACCTTATATCTTACATATGTTAATTTTAATGAGGTTTTCATAGTATAAAAGAAGCTTACAATTCCAACTTTCATTAACTCTTACTATCGCGTTGTCTTAAAAAAATATTATAGATTATTAAAATTATTAAAAAGACCCAGAGACGTAGTGGACTCCGATGCACCGTCTACATCAACTGCTCCAAATCCTCCCCACCCCAATTGTTCTTTGGTAGTTTGTGGTAAGTCCTTTATGAGGAAGGAACACCTCCAAGCTCATCATCTAGCTGCACATAGACAAGGTACAGAATGAGCAAGTACAAAACATTGCAGTAAATGCAATGAAGATATTAATGTCGGAGCTTGCGCTTACAATTTCCGTACAAATGCGCACAAAAGAAATTGTGCATCTACGCTAAATAACAAAGTCAGAGTCATTTCAAGCGGCTTTAAAAACCGCTTAGTATTCTACTCCATTGAGAATAAGCGAGAGGATTTACTAATGGCTGAGGAGTTTATGAATGAAGCTGCTGATCAGGTACTTTCTCTGATGAAAGAGAATTTAGAAGTACACACAGCATATAAGCTGAATTTTGAGTTATTTGGGGAATACATGAAATTTTCTGATGATGAGATGATGATTTCATTTAAATCTCATCAAACTGCAATGGAAATCGAGACAGTTGCTCGGTGCTGTCAATTTTCCTCAAACAGTTATTAACAATTGCTCATAAAATGGAAAAGTTCCAGGAGAAAGATAGCGGCTGGACTGTTATCAAAATAAGTCGGCTTGAGCTTAATCTGGATAAATATGTACCACTAAATGCCGGGAGTTTCATCGATTTACCCGCCAACCTCAAAAACGACGAAAGCAATTGTTAATGCTAAAAACTCCGATGACTACCATTTCAAATGGGCGCTTTTTCCCCTATTTTTTATTATTTTTTTTGCCCCTTCTTTTCGCCATTTTGACGCAAATTTTCCCCCTTTTTCCTTCGTTTTTCCCCTATTTTTGTCACTACATTTTCCCCTCATTTTTCGGCCCTTTCTGCTTCCCCTTTTTATCACAAATTTTCCCCCATTTTCCTCCCTTTTTCCCTTATTTTTTCCCCTATTTTTTATTAATTTTTTTCGCCCCTTCTTTTCGCCATTTTGACGCAAATTTTCCCCCTTTTTCCTTCGTTTTTCCCCTATTTTTGTCACTACATTTTCCCCTCATTTTTCGGCCCTTTCTGCTTCCCCTTTTTATCACAAATTTTCCCCCATTTTCCATCCCTTTTTCCCCTATTTTTTCCCTATTCCCTATTTTTTAATAATTTTTTTCGCCCCTTCTTTTCGCCATTTTGACGCAAATTTTCCCCCTTTTTCCTTCGTTTTTCCCCTATTTTTGTCACTACATTTTCCCCTCATTTTTCGGCCCTTTCTGCTTCCCCTTTTTATCAAAAATTTTCCCCCATTTTCCCCCCTTTTATCCTTATCTTTTCTCCTATTTTTTTCCAATTTTTTCGCCCCTTCTTTTCGCCATTTTGACGCAAATTTTCCCCCTTTTTCCTTCGTTTTTCCCCTATTTTTGTCACTACATTTTCCCCTCATTTTTCGGCCCTTTCTGCTTCCCCTTTTTATCACAAATTTTCCCCCATTTTCCATCCCTTTTTCCCCTATTTTTTCCCCTATTTTTTAATAATTTTTTTCGCCCCTTCTTTTCGCCATTTTGACGCAAATTTTCCCCCTTTTTCCTTCGTTTTTCCCCTATTTTTGTCACTACATTTTCCCCTCATTTTTCGGCCCTTTCTGCTTCCCCTTTTTATCACAAATTTTCCCCCATTTTCCATCCTTTTTCCCTCTATTTTTTCCCCTATTTTTTAATAATTTTTTTCGCCCCTTCTTTTCGCCATTTTGACGCAAATTTTCCCCCTTTTTCCTTCGTTTTTCCCCTATTTTTGTCACTACATTTTCCCCTCATTTTTCGGCCCTT
>JBAMBQ010001698.1:0-32661 GCA_037044495.1 Stegana nigrithorax | reverse complement strand
ACAACAACGACAATCGAAACAAAAAATGAGTATACCATAAACAGTATAGCAAAAAAGCTAAACAAAAATTTATTGCAAAGACGGGCGCTGGGCCCTATGATATTTTTCAATGGGGTCATGCGTCTTCTTATTATACATATTCTCTGCATTTGCTATATGCCCGAAATTGTTGCAACTGAAGCACTTTCTGCCTTTGCTTTTATTGTCACAGTTCTCGGACACATGTCCTTTACCGCCACAATTATAGCATTTCAAGTTCTTATATCATCTTTGTTTACAATGTTCTCTTTTTCTTTTTTTACTGATTCGTATTAAGCTTTTTTTAAATTATTAGGAGTTTTGATTTTCCGTGTATTTTTTCGTAGACTATTAGCTTTTCTTTAAATTCTTGCAGGTCTTTCGGGTTATACAATATTGATTTATTCACGCTTAAATCGTTTATCCCGTCAATTACATATTGCATTAAAGCACTATTCTCAATCATCTTTCCAAGTGACGCTAATTCTCTAATTTTCAGTAAATATTCTAAAACACTTTCGCTTCGATTCATTCGTCTTTTTGCCATTAGTTTGAGCGATTGCACGCTATTTATATTTGTTTCGAATTCGCTTATGAGAAATTCTCTTAACATTTGCCAGTTTTGAATGCCACGTTGACTCATTATGTAAGTTTTTGCTAGCCCTTTTAATAGTTTTTTAGCAAAAATGAACTTTTGTAAGTCGTCCCAGTATATCATAGTGGCCATTTCTTCAAAATCGTTGACCCACACTTCTAGTGGCAACGAATTATCACCATTGAACTAGCGCAATGAGTCTTCGATATCACGAAAATTTAATGCAAATCTCGGCGGCATGGTGGCCATGCTTTGAATTGATGCAATATCACTAACATTTTTCATAGCTGTAAAATGCGCGCCCGTTTTTGCTCCGACTTGAGTTTGATTTAGAAGCACCGTTTCGAATGCGTTGTCTTCGATTTGATTGTGTTCATTGTTATTTACGCCTTTAGCACTTTCTACTTCTTCACTGTCGCTTGCTTCGTCGTCATTGTCTTCGCCCTTAAAATCAGCGTCAACAAGAAAGCTCGACTTTTTTAAATTGTTGGATATGTGATTTGCTAATTGGTCACTATCATGTTGCAAGCCTATTTGTAGTAGTAGTTTTGGTTGCCAGATCCATTCCCACAGTTATGTGTTTTTAATTTTAGTTTGAAATAAGCACTCAAGATTCTTACTGCAGGATCCCTTCTATGTTATGTGTTTGGCTTATAACTCTGACTATCATTTATTTTCTAACATAGCCTCTTCTTCCTCTTTAAAATCTCTTCTTACTCGTAGATTTAATGAAATTAGATAGAATTAGTTACTTATTTTAATTTTTACTATGCATATTTGTATGAATTTTAATTTAGTTTTTAATTTTATTAATTAGTTTTTGTAATCTTCTAGTAATAATAAACTTTGTTAAGTAGATAAAGCAGCTGTTGACCAATGTCGGTCGTAGCTGCGGAACAGACACTAGGTCTGTTTTCGTAAGGCCTCCTGTTTGCTAGTCAATTTTAACTGCAAAATATTCCATTTGTCCAGAATTTTTCGCTATGCTAAAGAGTCTTCTGACCTCTTTTCTGAGGTTCTCTAATGAGTTTTTTCACCAGGGTGCGTCTTGCTCTCTCCTAACTCTACCTATTGGACAATTTTCCTCATAGGCCTATAAGAGGCTTTATCTGACTGCATGATATCAGTAAGCGTTTCCCTGTATTTTACCCAATTCTACTCGGGTTTCTACAAAGGGTGGTGGCTTTGCCTGTATATCCGATATTGAATAGAATTATTCTATGGTCGGACATTGAGTGTTCGCTAGATACTCTCCAATTGGTACTATCCCAGATTCGAGATTTCTGATGTGGGTACTGGCGCATCGCCCGGAAAATATTCCGACGCAATGACCACTTTAGTCGCATTGTTGGTTTCGTATGCAGTGAGCAGTAGGAGTGTACAGTCCTTACTGAGAAATTCTTGCGATTGTCTATAAGAATACAAGTTCTAGGGATACTCTCTCGAGTGTCCCATTCTACTTGGGAATTCTTACCATACAGGCTTTTTATGTTTCCGTTTTGGCACCAAGGTTCCTGTATAAGCGATAGCCCAAATTTTGCTATGCAAACATCCTACTTAGCACAGCCGAGGCTGCTTTCGCATGGTGGATGTTTGAATGGGCTTTTTTGATGCCACTCATCTACTGTTTTACATTTTGTAAATTTTTCAAAATGTAGTTGTGTCCAATGGTTTTCCTCGAGATCTAGAGCCAAAAGTTTGCCCGACCGCATGAGTAATATAGTGACAAAACCATTTTGGATAACATTTCTTCAAAGTAAAAATCAAACATTTTCGGCGTGATTACTTTGGTAAGTTATTTGACGCCAATTGGGTCATACATGTTGCCAAAATTAAAAATGTAATTTAATTTGTTAAAGATTGTTATATAACATCAACAAATGGAACATATAATTCGTTATACGGCTTGATTAAAATTTAAAGTTGCTGAATTAATGTTAAAATTTTCATAATATAACGAAATCAGTACTTTATCAAGTTAGAGACTGGGAAGGATCGACGAACCTTATTGCGTAGGTTAATTTCAAGACCATAACGTGTCTTAAGTAACTCCTGGTGTGTAGCCTCGGCTTCGAGTAGCTTGTAATGCAATACTCCGACAGTATCTTGTATATCTTTTACTTCCTCTACAAGACGGTTGTGAGCATGATCCCTACGATGGAAACGTAGTTTTTAATATATCTCTTGTTATCTAAACATGAAAATAACCAAAAACACGAACTCACTTGCACAGTTCAATACCCTCGCGATGTGTCCGAGCCTCGAGACGTGTCTGTGCCACCTTAAGCGGAGTGGCTTTGTCTTGAATGCCCTTTTGAATTAGAAAATTATGTTTTTTCATGTCAAACAGTTCCTGTTATACCTTTTGCAAATGCAATTGAATCTTATTCTTGGCCTCCGCCATTTCCTTAACACGCTGATCGAAAGCATTATTGGTGTTGCTCCAAAAATCCCATAATGTCGAAGCTACCGAGTAATTACATTCTTATAGCTGTCATAGGAACGATCGGACGAAAAACAACATTTACTAAGAAAAACTTTTTGTTTATTAAGACATCATTACCAAATTTTAGATTTTATGATTTTAAGTAATATAAAATCATATTCCAGAATATTATAAATATCGGTTTACTATAACATATAGCTGCCATAGGAACAATCGGCCGAAAAATGCCTTTTACTAAAAAAAATTTTTTTTTTCTTGAGATATCCTTACATATTGAATACAATATATTAAAGTAACAAAAAAAAATATATATTCAGTTTTGGATTATGTACAGGATTTTCTATAGTCGGTTACGTCCGACTATAACCTTTCTAGTTTCTAGTTGTCATGTCCGTGGCGATTGCCATTTTTTTGGCCAATTTCTTGCAGCAGACAATTCTATTGCTTGCTACATTTTATGAGTGCCTGGTATGAAAAGTCGCTGCTCGACGGTTCCGTCTGAAATACACGTGTTTGTGTGTGCATGCAGAAAAGAATTTTAGAAGTTTGAATTGCCAAGCTAGCTCATATTTCTTCGTTTGGGAAACTATTCTGCTTCTTCTTAATTGCTACGGGCATTTCATTCTGCTTTTGATGTGTGCTTGGTACGAAAAGTCGTTCATCGAGCTTACCGTTTGAAATACATGAGTTTGTGTGTGCAAAAAAGAATTTGTCATGATTTTGAAGTTTTGACTATTAAGAATATATTTTTTGCTTTATGTTGCTGCTACTTCTTTATTGTCATATGTATTTCATTCTGCTTTTCATGTGTGCCTGGTATAAAAAGGCTGTCGTATTAAATTTTTGTATGCATTTGGACAGCAACACTTGCAGTATGTGTATACACACACACTAATAAGAAAATTTGTTATGATTTTGGAAGTTTCAGTTGTCTCTCTATTTCATTTTTCTAGCTTTTTATAAAATATTGGCTTTGCTTCTTTATTGTTACGGGCATATATTTTCTCAAAGCTGCTTCTTCACGTTTTGGCTGTGTGCATAAAAAAGTTTTTTCAACGGGGTCATGCGTCTTCTTATTATACATATTCTCTGCCGAAATCAAAATAAAGACAAGCAATTGTCATGAAAGCATGAGTGCGAGCAGCACATGCGTAGCAAAGGAAAGAAACACAAAGACAAAGTGCAGAAAATATTTTCCGACAGAGAGCATTAAGCAGTTTGACTTCCAACACACGCTGCCCGCCGCTGCCTAATTTTGTCATTTCAATTTTGCAAGCAGTTTATATGAGATGCGTCTTCTTAGTATACATATTCTCTAATTTCGGTTTTTATTTTTTTGTGTATGCGCTTTTGATGAGATTTCAAATGATATTGTTTCCCTTTCTACCTATTCATATGCTGCTCGCACTAATGCCTAGTGTGAAATTTGTCTATTTTAGAGTGTATTTTTGATGTTTAATAAGTAATGAATGAATACTTAACTATGCAAGACATTTTTTATGCGCATTTTTGCATTATTTATTATGTAATTAATTTCTAACAATTGCGCATGTTTCTATTATTGCACTATATATATTTCTTAATTACAAATTAATAATTATTATTCAATTTGAAATTAATACAAATTATGAAAAAATTGTTACATTTCCATATTTATCCATTCGTATTGATCAATTTATTAAATGCAGACACCTATCAAAAATCAAAATAAATAGTCCACCAATATTCATATATGGTGTAGCCGGCTTAAATTATCTTCATTTATAATTTTGCGCACTCCACTACAATCTGAACGAACTGGTGTTTCGATCGATCGCTAGTTCAATTGAATGCATGCCAAATTTTTGGTCCGAATGAACTGAATAATTGCATCATATTTAAATAAATATATTATGCACACTCTTATTTTCACAAAAAATGCATGACTAGCGCAAAATATTCTAATTGGCTTTGACTTTCTGATGTGTAAACATCTTACGCTCAGGGGTAAAAATCTAAGTTCACTAACACAGAGAAACACAGATGCATTTCTTACGCTGTTTATGTGTTGGTGCAAAAATGTGACTGACAGGGTTGCAGATCGTCAGAGAAAACCAGAGTTGCCTAATCAGGCCGTCAGGGTTGCATGAAAGGGCAGACCAGATGACTTCATGGTGTAATAATTTCAAGGTGATGCCAGTTTTTGACACTTATCGGACCACTTTCATTAGAAGACCGCCTTTTTCCGGGTGTGACATAATCGACAATTAGTGTATTTTTGGAGGTGAAATTGGTGCTGAACACAAAGAAAGAAAATGTAGTGCAAATAGAAAACTAGTGTTTTGAATTGTATTGATATAAATGTTAAGAGAAAAGTTGCTCATATTTCGTCAATTTGATGGCTCGGAAATCCTTTTAAAAACAAAATATTCACAAAAACTCGTACATGCCGTAAATTTTTCAATCAATTAACATATTTATGTATATATATGATAGTGATGTGCGGCGAAAAAATTTAGAAAATACCAAATCGGTGTTAGGTTATATGAGAGTGTATTGGTCGGCCCGACAGGGTTTCATGAAAGTGAAGACCAGATGACTTCATTATAATAACATTATAATGAAATGAAAGTTTAGATACATTAAATTGACAAAAAATATACTGAGATCATAACTACTTGCAAATTCTTCAAGTACTTTAGGCCTACACATCTCCCGTGTGATCCGACTCACATTGGTTTGTTTTCATTCACACAGTCAAAGTGCTAAGAAGCAGCTTTGAGAATTTAAATGCCTGTAACAAGAAGAAGAGCTAATCTATACTAGTTATATAAAATTAAAGACGAAAATTTTGTCACGCCTTCAAACAAAATATACTGAACCGATTTTAATAATGTTTTTTTTTTTTAAATCACATTTATTATTTCCAACTGAGTGGCATACTTACTTTTTCAATTTTATTTAATTATATACATATGTATACGTTCGTACGTTTACTGCTTATATTTTGTTGTACGACGACTTTGTTGTCTTGCCGAACGAAAAGCCGAAAGAACAGCCGAACTATGCTCACAGAGCAGCGTTTCGTCACTGCTTATAAATATTGTGTTTGTTGTTTTTCTGTTTTTTTGTAGTATAATATAAATTGTTTTATCAGATTCTAATTAGGATATTTGAAGGAATTACTAATTGGACACAGAAAAAGCATGTGCTCTCATTTTTTCTCATGCTTTTAACGGGTTTGACAAATGAAGATGGTTGCACAAACTGGACAGAAAAAAAAAGCGAAGCGAAGCGCGCCGGGATTTCTAGTATTTCATAAAAAGCGAGAAAAATGAACTACATTCGAAACTCGATAATTCGACTACTCGCTGATCCGCAAATACAGTAATCCGAAGGGTTATTTTCATACATTGGCTACTCTGTAATCCGAATTAATTGCAATTTTTTAATCCGAATCACATGTTTTCCTTATGTCTTCAGTGGAATTATATCATTTCATCGGAAATATTTATATGTTTATATACAACATAGAAATTAATTATTATTTTTTCATTGATCCTAGTGATTATCTTTAATAAAGTTGCATATATTAAAACAATCCAGTAATCCTAAAGATTGGATAGTCCGCATTGAGCCAGCAATCATTCTTCGGATTATCGAGATTCCACTGTAGCTTCACAAATGAAACTTCTAAAAAATGTCAATCGCCTCAAAAAAATGCTTTGTATATGAAGACAATCACCACACACATACACAAACATGACATCTACTGAAAAAGAAACAAGCGCAACAACAAATGTAAGCATTCGGCTAACTCAAAAACTACAATCAAAACAAAAAATGAGTATTTCATAAACAGTATAGCGAAAAAAAAGCTATAAAAAATTTTATTGCAACGCCGGGCGCTGTTGACGGTAACCGCATATGAATTTTTCAACGCTGTCATGCGCCCGAAGGCTTTATGGCTTTTTCACTTTCAGCCTGAGCAGCGAGTTTGATCACCTAGGAAAAATGTACTCAAGCAGCTGCCTAGAAACACATTGGCAAAAGTTGAAACCGAGACTAAAACACATGTACAACAAAACCAACAACACCAACAATAACAATTTTGGCTTTATATGAGGTTTTTATTCGTTTTTTTTTTGTTGTGTAATTGCCATCGTTGGCGTATTCATTTATTTTCTTTTTTCGTATATTTTGTTTCCAGCGATTTTTGTCGTTGGCTTAAAATGTTGCATTTGCCCTCCATGAGAGCGCGAGAGAAATTTAGTCGCGCGATAAAAGTCAAACAGCATGGACGTTATTCGTTTAATCGACAAAGTTAAAAACGACCTGGACTTTAGGATGTACATATATCATCCGGATCACCGTGACCGCTCGCACGCACCAAGATGGTAAGCACTGTAGCAACCAACGTCAGCAACAATACAGTTCACATTGAACCAATTGTTATTTTTTTCACCCCTTTTTTTTTCTAAAAATACATTGCATTTTTCACTTAAGTAATTTAGTAGTTTGTTGGTAGCTATCATATAGAATTATAGTGTCTTTGTAATCGGGAACTGCTATACCTATATGATGTATAGAGTAGAGACTAGAATAATTTCTTTTCATGATGAGGTACCGTCATTAGGTTTTACGAAGAATTCTTTTTTTTTTATGTAACAGTTGTGATATGTTTAATTTTTTTTTCAAATCAATTCCTTGTCCACAACACCTTTTCGAAGGCTCCAATGTCTTGGTAAACTCCTACAAAGAATTTTTCTTTTAGACTAAGTGAAAAGCATTGGGAAATGGTTCGTTCTTAATACTGCGTTGTAGTCTTCGGTAGCTCTTCATACCTAGGAGCCTTGTTTTGTTTAATGTTTTTAATTATACACTATTATTCGAGTTTTCTTACTGTTATAGGAATATGTTTTAGGAGTCTTTTTGATCAGCTGCTTATTAAAAGTGTAATAATATATTATTATATTATAAAATATCTTCAAAATAATCAGTTGGCATGAATAATTTGTGTCAAAATTTGCAGTCAGATTTTTTATTTGATTGGATATTAATTTGTTATTATTTACTTTCAATTAATTTATTTAGTTCTCTTGTTGTTGCTCTCTTGAATTGTGCTTTATTTTCAGGAAAAAGATTGTGTTACTAACTTTATGTAGCTTCCCACATTCACTTAATAAATTTTGGGCAGTTGCTTTTAAGAGAATTTTTTTTTTTTTTATAAATGGGCAAAGCTTTTAAAGCTGCTTCTTGGTTTATGTCATGTAAGTGAGCTATTGCTGTTTCAATATTTTCGTAAGTTTTTAAGGGAGTAAGTCTTTGTAGCTGCACATGTATAAAAAAAAACACTCTGTATACGAACCCAGGGGAGATGTGGTAACTTTTATATTAGTTTGAAATTATTCGTTTAAAAGAAGTGCATCAGCATGTTTATTTAAATTTTATTTATTTAAAGAAAGAAAAAACGCGCTGTGTTAGTTGTTTCGGACCGAGTCGGCTTGTAGTAGAGTTGCAGTTGTAGCTGCAACTCTGGTAAAAATGTTGGTAATTGGCAATTGTTTGTGTGTTAGTATTTTAAAGCGGGACGACAGTATGAAGCTCACTTGCTTGCTCATTATCATAGATGAGTAAATTTTATATTCGCTCACGAGAGATTATATTTCGCACAGATAACTTTTCATACAGCACACGTATACACACAGAGTTCATTGTTGTACAACAACCACACATTTGTTTACCTATAAGGAAGAAAACGTCCGTTATCATAGTACCTATACTAGTCGACGCGATAAAACTGATGATGCGATAAAATGGTTGATCCGATAAAATTGTTAATGCGATAAAATTGCTTATGCTCTATTGCACTAATTTTCAAATGCACTTTACTGCCGCTATAGATGTTACCACATCAAAAAGCAAAAAAAATGAACTACAGTCAAAATTCGATAATCCGACTAGTCGGTGATCCGAAAATACAGTAATCCGAAAGGTTATTTTCATGCATTGGCTACTCTGTAATCCGAATTAATTGCAATTGTTTAATCCGAATTTCAAGTTTTCCTTATGTTAAAGAGTAAAAAGTTTTAATTTTTATGTGTTTATATACAACAACAATTAATTGTTTTTTTATTAAATATTATGTTTTTCTTTAATAAAATTACATTTATTAAAACATTTCAGTAATCCGGAAAAATTTAATAGTCCAAATTGGGCCTGCAATCATTTAGCATATGTTAGTAGGTTATTCAGAGACCGTCAAAGTCTACCGCTTGTAAAATCCATTGAAACGAAACGTAACATAGACCCGTGATGCAGTGTTTATTGAGCACAGTTCTGTGAATCAAAATGAAGAAGCTGATTTGAATCATTCATCAACAAGTGTGGCAGACATATTGTTGTTTGAGCCAAGAGAGCAGTCAAGTAGTGTTGATGCCAGCGATCCTCCAGATGATCAGCAGGGTAATGGTGATGACGACGATCAAACTGACGAAAGACAGAAACGCCAGAAACGAGGGCCAGGCAGGCCACAGATAATTCGTTCGAAAAGGGTACAATAAGCTAAATGTCATGACTGGAAATGATATTGTGGTCAGTTGCAGGCACGTAGAGCCTAGTTGATTTACCGAAAGGTGAAAAGGACATTGGATGCAAGTAGGTTTTTGTCATTAAACGGGAATAATATGGCAATGTTGAGCGGTTCAAATCTAGATTGGTTGCCAAAGGCTACGGACAACATTATGGAATCAATTGCCAAGAAACGTTTTCACCGGTGGCACGACACTCGTCTATTAGACTTTGATTTTGTTATTGCATGTTCCAGAAAAGATGATCTCAGATTTTAAGTGGTGGATGACGGAGACCTCAATCATTCTTGGTATGGAAATCGAAAGAGATAGGGAAACTGGTAGCGCCATAGGCCACAAACAGTTCATTGAAGGCTTGTTGAAGGAGTATGATATGCAAAACTGCAAACCAAACGCAACTTCGATGGAGGTTGGCTTTCAGACAAGCTGCGATGACGATGACTGCCAACAAATTGACCAAACACGCTACCAATCACTCATTGGGTCCTTATTGTATTTGGCAATGACTACAAGGCCAGATATAATCTACTCAGTAATGTATAATCTACTCAGGTGTACCTGTGCATTGCTTTGTTGATGCTGATTGGGCAGGCGACAGTACTGACCGTAAATCTTTCAATGGGTGGTCGTTCTATTTGGATGGAGAAGGTTTCCATGGGAGTCGAAGAAACAGACGGTTGTCGCCCTAAGCAGCACAGAGGCAGAATACATCGCACTTTCCAGACAGCTAAAGAGGCGGCGTATATAAGGAAACTAATTGACGAAATGGGTCTGGGAGTTATGCCTCCGTTGTTGATCTACAGTGACAACCAAAGTGCACAATGCCTGGCGAAGAGCCCAATATTTCATGCACGCAGCAAACAATTAGACATAAAGTACCATTTTGTGAGGGAGATATACAATAAAAAGTTTATTCAGTTAAAATACGTTCCCTGATGAAATGATATCAGATATGTTAACTACTAAAGCTTTGAGTAGAGTCAAACATGTGCTAGGATTTAAGTAATTTAGCTTTTTTGTAAAAGACAGACATATCGTGGTGAGAAGGAGTGTTGAAATATTTTTGAATTGACACTACTGTATGTCTCTCTTCTTTAGAATGCTGTTTATTAAACCTAACGAACATCTTTATCGTTCTTTCTTTTACATTAAGTTTCGTTTGCTGCATATATAATTAGTCTCAAATAAAATCTGAATTAAACATTATAATATTAAATAAGAACAAAAAAAAAAATAACCCTTATGAAAACCTTATGAAAAATTATATTATGCACATTTTGTGAAAACTTATGAAACCCTATGAAATAGGAAAACTCAGGAATATTTATGAAAACCTATGAAACTCTAGGATGTGATTACATGACGAGGAGGACATTTTTAATTTTATCGTAATTGAGTGTAACAATTCGGCCTACGAAAAATTATTTTTTCATAAAACATTGCCTTATTGAAATTAGAATACTCGGCATGACAATTTATACTCCTTAAAACCATAAGATATATTACCAATTAAAAGTTCGGAAGAATTATCTGAAAGATTAACTGCAATAAAAATAAATTTTTATAAATCATACAAATGTCAATTTAGGTCCACATATGTACAGCAACCTACTTTCCAAAAACATTTCAAAGTTCTAAGAGAAAGTATAGAACAACTAAGATATAGATTACTTAATGAAAACAAGGAATATATAGATACTACACAATTGGAAACAATTTATAAAACCCAAGATAAATTTAACAAGAAAATAAACAAAATTTTTGATCTCAGAAAACAACAAATGGGCGATGAATACTACATGTCACTAGAATAAATAGTTATACAACAAAACAACAAAACCTGAGGAAAAACTAGAAGAAACACAATCAGTAATACAAGCACCAAACGTGGAGCAAAATATAATTGAATTTCTAAAGTTTACGTCGGAAATCGTACCCGATTTCAACGGCAAGCCCGAAAACCTAAAATCATTTATAGATGGACTCCTCATAATAGACTCCATTAAACCAAATTGAAAGAACACACAATAGACTTAATAGATAGCAAAGCTACAATAACAGAGATTATTGCCAAGTTGAAAGGATCCATAAAAGGTGAATCCATAAAATCGCTCATGGCAAAAATTATGAATAAAAAGCAAGGCAGTAAGCCAGCTACCACATATATAAAGGAATTAGAAAAATTAAAAAAGGCGCTAAAGACAGCATATATTTCTCGTTGGATTAACTGCAGAGAAAGCAAATGAATATGCAAAAAACGTGGCAGTCAAGGCCATGATGACAAACTGCAGTCATGAAAGAGTACGACTCATCACCGAGGCAGGAAAATAAGAAGACAATGACGGATGCAACAACAAAATTTGCTGATAGTTGCCACCACATATTTGAACAAAGCGCGATATTACATTTGAGAAGAAACAATTACCATGGAAATACTTACCAGAGGAGTAATTACCAGGGAAACTATAGAGGAAAGATATAAGAGGCTCAGATACAGTAACAACAATAGGAACAATAGAATTTAATTTAAAACTAAAAAAAATAAAATGTCTTAATAAAACATAAATATCACATAGTAAACAATGATTCCGCATACCATCGGACGGAATAATAAGGTAGACTTTGTAAAAAAATATAATTGTATTCTAGATTATAGACAACTTGAAAACTGGATAATATTAAGACCAGATGATTTCCCATATATGCAATACAACTTAGCAATGCATCTATCAATTGTTTCACATTACCTGTTAGGTCAGAAGTTATTAGAAAAATTAAACTGAATAATATAACTAAAGATGTATTAGTACCAAATGTAACGCTAGCTGTAATTGTAATGTAACTTAGCAGAATAAAGAAAACACTCAGGCGGTAGAAAGATTTGTTCGAATTTGTTTGGCATGAATCGCTTCTAGCGCTTAGAAAAGAAAAGACAAAAAAGAATTCGAGATCACAAAAAGAAAGAAGAAAAAAAACGGCAAGGCTCTTAGAGTAAGTGATGCTCAAAGCGGCAGCTTTCTCACCATAGGCAAAGCTCGCAAAAGAACAAATTATTAAAGGACAGGCCGGCGAAAATGAAAGAGAGTCGTCAGTTAGCAACAGAAAGGATATTAGTCATTACATTAGTTTTTAGACATTAGTCATTCCGCGCGAATTCTAGTCAAAATTATTTTTACTTGGCACCGTTAAGTTCGAAGTTAGGTAATCGCGGTTACGGGAATATTCTGTGAAACGGTGAATTGCCTCCATGCGGTAACGCGCATTATAAAAAAATCCCTACCTACATAGGAAAAATAAAAATAATTCGTGCACGCGCAAGAAAAAACTAGAAAGGCAGGGCTATAGTCGGGCGCAATCGACTGAAGAAAACCCTGTACCCAATAAAAAACTGAATATATTTTTTTGTTGCTTTAAAAATTTGTATTCATTACGTAAGGATATTTCAAGAAAAAAAATTTTTATTTAGTAAAAAGCGATTATTGGCTGATCGTTCCTATGGCATCTATATGTTATAGTAAACCGATATTTATCATATTCGGAAATATGATTGGATATTACTTAAAACATTAAATCCAAAATTTTGTAACGATATCTTTATAAATGAAAAATTTTTTATCGGTAAGTGTTGTTTTCCGGCCGATCGTTCCTATGGCAGCTATATGATATAGTAAACCGATATTAATAATTTTTAGATATGTGATTGAGCATTAAGTGAAACTATTAAATCCAAAATATGGTAAAGATATCCTTGAAAACAAAGCGGTTATGGTTACTAAATAATGGTTTTTGGCCGATCGTTCCTATGGCAGCTATAAGTTTTATTGACTCTTCTAAACGATTCCTGCTAAATATGGTGATTGTAGGTCGAACCGATTCCGAGATCCGTGCGTTCATACGGACATACGGACAGGCAGACGGACATGGCTAGATCGACTCGTCTTTCGGTGCTGATCAAGAATATATATACTTTGTGGGATCTGCCACGCCTTACATACATAGGCTCCATAATACCTACTCCGACAAAAGGGCACTCCATGTGATAGAGCAGGAGTTAGCGACGCTTAGACAGGGCAACTTGACTTTGACACAATACTACGATGAGGTGGAGAAAAAATTGTCCCTCATCACAAACAAGACGATTATGACCTACGACGCCGAACTGGCGGGTTCCATGAACCAGAAATATCGAAAGGACGTATTACATGTGTTCATATCTGGGATTAAGAAGAGTTTGACGGACGTCCTGTTCTCAGTACAGCCCCCGGATTTACCTTCCACTTTAGCCCTTGCTCAGGAACTCGAGTCCAATCACGAGCGGTACTATTTTGCTGCTAATTACGCCCATGTTCTGGAAGATAAAGGGCGAAACCAACCCCAACTTCATTAGGCAGGGCAACCAGAACCAGGGCAACGTTCAGGGCAGGGACATCGTAGAAAAAATGGAGGTCGACACATTTATGTCACGCTTGTGCCAGCCTGCATTGTATCAGTGCGGCAACCAGGTACAGGGCAAATCACAACAGATTTGGAGAGGTTCAGGTCAGGGACGACAGGTCGTAAACCATGCTCTGCAGGCAACCCTTGGGCAAGAAGATCCCGGGTACGGCGATATGGCGGAGGCAGCTGCCGAGGAGCAGGAAGCCGAAGCTATGTATGAGACAGACCCTGTGAATTTTTTAGGGGAAAGTCCCTGCTCCCGTTCATACAACGGAAAGTAGCTGGCGTAAACCTGAGGTTTTTAGTGGACATCGGGAAAACAAAATTTATCCCGTCGATACCCCATTTCTGGGAAAATCAATCAAATTCTGGATTCAATAAGATACAGCACAAATGCATTTTGTCCATGTTCGGAAAAGCCACGCCTTTCTTTATATTTCCTGAACTCTCAACGTTTGACGGTATTATAGGCTTGGACCTCCTAACGCAGGTAAATGCAACCATCGAAGGGAAGGTAATTTATTTCGAAACTGGAGAGGAAGACATCCAGTTTCACCAATGTAAAGATGTGAACTTCACAAAAATTTACGGTAGACTTCGTGAACATGATGCCCCAATGGGGCATTTGCATATTCTATCGAATTGCTGCCATACAATACATCAGTTGTTGCTACAATCCGCACCGAAGATAATGAACTGGTGCTTTCAAAGCTATACCCATACCCAATGGGCCTAGCAGATTTTGTGAACAGTGAGGTTAAGGACCTACTGAATAATGGTATAATTAGACCGTCGAAATCACTCTTTAAATACCCCGTTTGGGTGGTCGATAAAAAGGGTAAAGACTAGGAAATAGGAAAAAACCAAAAGACAAGCGATGATAAATACCCTAA
This sequence comes from Stegana nigrithorax, assembly GCA_037044495.1. Classification (NCBI taxonomy): domain Eukaryota; kingdom Metazoa; phylum Arthropoda; class Insecta; order Diptera; family Drosophilidae; genus Stegana; species Stegana nigrithorax. The sequence goes on along the minus strand of JBAMBQ010001698.1, from coordinate 17,703 downwards.
GCCAAGTATCCCCATGATTCTCTCAAATCTAGGTAAGGCGAATTATTTCACGACCCTTGACCTACAGTCAGAGTATCATCAAATTAGTTCGAAGTTAGGTAATCGCGGTTACGGGAATATTCTGTGAAACGGTGAATTGCCTCCATGCGGTAACGCGCATTATAAAAAAATCCCTACCTACATAGGAAAAATAAAAATAATTCGTGCACGCGCAAGAAAAAACTAGAAAGGCAGGGCTATAGTCGGGCGCAATCGACTGAAGAAAACCCTGTACCCAATAAAAAACTGAATATATTTTTTTGTTGCTTTAAAAATTTGTATTCATTACGTAAGGATATTTCAAGAAAAAAAATTTTTATTTAGTAAAAAGCGATTATTGGCTGATCGTTCCTATGGCATCTATATGTTATAGTAAACCGATATTTATCATATTCGGAAATATGATTGGATATTACTTAAAACATTAAATCCAAAATTTTGTAACGATATCTTTATAAATGAAAAATTTTTTATCGGTAAGTGTTGTTTTCCGGCCGATCGTTCCTATGGCAGCTATATGATATAGTAAACCGATATTAATAATTTTTAGATATGTGATTGAGCATTAAGTGAAACTATTAAATCCAAAATATGGTAAAGTCAGTGTATCATCAAATTATACTCGCTAAAAGAGATAGAGAAAAAACAGCTTTTTCAATGCCCCCAGTATTTTCCAACGCACCATCGATGATGTTCTCCGCGAACAGATCGGAAAATCGTGCTATGTATATGTCGATGATGTAATCATATTCTCTGAGACTGATGCAGAAAAGTCTACAAGACGCAAACATGGCAGTTTCATGGGAAAAATCACACTTCTTTAAAGAGAGTGTTGATTACGTAGGATTCATTTTGTCAAGTGGGGGAACTAGGACACACCGGGATGAGTTGAAGGCCATTCGGGAGTTTGTCAAACCCTCCACACTTTTCGCACTCAGGTCATTCCTATGCATGGCAGGGTACTATATATGCTTTGTTAAGGACTTCGCGTCAATAGCAAAACCACTGATAGACATTCTTAAAGGAGAAAATGGCAGGGTTAGCGCCTACGTGTCTAAAAAGACAAAAATCGAATTATACGAGAAACAGTCAGCAGCTTTCCATAAGCTGAGACAAATCTTGGCATAAGGAGATATCATTCTCCCATACCCCGACTTTAAGAAGCCAGTAGATCTAACGACAGATGCCTCATCGCAAGGTTTGGGAGCCGTACTGTCACAAGGTGGCAAACCCATCACAATGATCTCGAGGACATTGAAAGATAGTTAAATGAATTTCACGACCAACGAGCGTGAGCTCTTCGCCATGATCTGGGCTTTGAAGAGTCTTAGACATCACCTGTATGGTGTGCGGCAGCTGAATATCTTCACAGATCATCAGCCGCTCACCTTCGCGTTGTCAGATCGAAACCCGCCGCACAGGCGCACATGTACAAACGACAATCAACTGCACGCCGCAGACGGACATCGGGAAGCAATGATTTTTTGTTTATTTATTACGGCTAGCTCAGCAATTCAAGTCATGAAACTCTTTGACTAAATTTATTTTTTCTTTTGCTTGATGTAGGTCGCTTATTGTGATGTAAGGGGAGAATATTTTTTTTGTTTGTTTTTTCTTATTAGCAGTATCAAAGCTTATGCTTATACTTATGATGAATACGTTTTTAAAGTTATAAATCTCTACACAATTTTTTTTTTATATCCCCTTTGTATTTTCTATCTAAATCTAGACACTTTATACATTTTTTTGTTTTTGGGTGATAATTTAAAAAAGAAAGAGGAAAAAAAAATTTTTTTTTTATTTTAATATACATATGTATATTCAATGGTGTTGTTTCGTATTTGTAATTGTAATCGTTATATTCTAATCGGTATTATAAAGCGCTAGGTGTTATCTGCTGGTCTTTTTCGTTGAAGCCGTCTGGTTTTCGTCAGTTCCTCTATTGGTAGGTTGTTGATGTCTTTGTTTGAGTGGGCTGCCAGTTTTATATGGTGGTTTCTGCTAATTGTTTTTATTTGGCTGTCTTTATATTTTACATAGAAGTGCCGTCCTGTTATGTAGCTTTTTAGGATATTAAATAGTGGTTGTGGAAGTTGATGATACAGCTTGTGCAATAGTCCTGCGTGCCAGACTTTGTCAAAAGCTTTTTCAATGTCAAGGAAGAGTGTTTTTTTGTTGTACATTCTGCGGCTAGATTTTATTCTATCGATGTTCGTGTTGTAGTCAATTTGAATAGGTGAGTGGTCCGATGACAGGTCAAGTTTCGATTTGATTTGGAGTGACGTTTCGTTAATGTTACGAGTTAAGCAGAAGTCTATTAGATCTGGAGTTATTGGGATCTGCTGACCAGGAAGTTGGTTCTCCAGTGCTTAGGTGTTTCGCTTTCGTTTTATGAATCGCGTTATTATATAGGTTCTTGCCTTTCGTGGTAGTGGTTCTTGATCCCCATATCGTGTTCTTTGCGTTAAAATCTCCCGCGACAAGAAATACAAGGTGAGTTCCAAAGTAAACAAAAACAGCCTTTTGAATGGCCTCTACGTCTGCATAACGCTTTCCTTTCATCGGCAAATGCATTTTTCCGAAAAGGTAGAAGTCGCACGGTGCCATATCAGGTGAATACGGGGAGTGGTTGATGGTTAAAATGTGATTTTTGGTCAAATAGTCGGACACAAGCGTCGATCGATGAGACGGCGCATTATCGTGCAACAAACGCCAACTTCCATCTTCTCGCACCGATGACAAAAACATACTGACACTTAAAACGCAATAACCTCACTTCCAATAGATGAAATGTCATGAAATTTTTACTGGAAGTCGATAAACGATAGCAGATTCTAACGCACCAGTTGACATATAGATGGCGCCACTAGAGGGCGCTAGATTCAAAAAGTCCTGTTTACTTTGGTACTTTACTTTACCGAGTGATTTTAAGTAGATTGTATATTGGTCTCACGTTATTCTGTGCTTAAGTGAGCTATATAATGCGGCTATATTTTAATTGGTCCAAAGTTGTCTTTTATTTCAATGATTGTTGATTGTATATGGTCTGTTTTTTTTGGTCAAGCTCTGTATATTTTGAGATCTTTTTTATTAGTATGGTTGTTTTTTTTTTTTTTTTTTTTATTACATTATTAAACAAAAATTAAACAAACTAGATTAAAATTAATACGACTATTAGTAGTCTAAATTAAAATTCCTCCACGTTTATATTCTTATATCTACTTATGTTTTTTATTTTATGATTGTTAGTCAAGTGTGTTTTCGCTATGAGTGCAATATCAATGAGATTGTCATTTAGAAATTGTGTTAATTCTGGTGTGTAGCTTTAGGCCATTAGCGTTCCATGCTATAATTCTCAACTTACTGTCTATGTTGGTTTTATAGTAAGCTTTGGTTTGGTAAGAGTATGGTTATTAGTTTAACAAGTTGGTTTAATTGGAGTATTAAGTCTTTTATCATATTTTGCAGTTTTTTTCCTTCGTTATATTGTGTTTTAGTTTACTTTACTTTATTTGTTTCGTTTGGCATGTTTGTGTGGGTTTCTTGATCTGGGTTTATGGTAGAATTTTTATGTGTTGAAGTGTTGGTAGTTGGTTGGTTAGAGGTGGGTTTTGTATTGCATCTTGCTTGTTGGGCATAGGTTAGTTCTGGTTGCCTTGTTATATTTTTACTTGTGCTTGTCAATTCTTCTCGTGGGTCGTTGGTTTCTATTGTTTGGGTAAATTGTTAGATTGAAGGTTTTGTATATTTCACAGCCGTTGGTTTCCGCCACATAAAGCGTATTTAGTTTGGCCATCAGCTGTGGACATTTCGCAGACTTTTGTTTTATGTTTTCCCGCACATTTGACACATATATGATCTCTAGTAGAGAAGTTTTTTGTTTGGCCGTATTTTTTGCAATAAGCGCATTTTGAGATTTTGTTTTGAGATGGGGTGGTTCAAATTTAATTATAGTTTGTAAATGTCAGCGTTGTTTTTGTTTGCTTTTAGTTCTATGAAAAATATTGGTAGTGGGGTCTTTGTTTTATGTTGTATGTTATATATATTTGTTATTTCGTGGCCTAGTTCTTGTGATTCCGTCTTTATTTCTGTTCTGTTCGGGATGTAGGTCACGTAATAATTTTATAACTTTTCTGTAGTGTTTGTATTCCGAAGTTTGTATTCATACTTCGTTGTTCGGATAAGACTTCAGGATAAAGTATTTGTCTACCGCTTTTTTGAGTTCATTAGTTAGTACACGTATGTTTTCCACGTCTTGAATGTAAATTGGAGGGGGTTTGCTTATTTTTTGAACATATTTTATTTGAGATGTGAAATGCTCTTCTGTGACACTGTGCACGGTTAGTGTTCTGATAAAATTGCAAATCTATTTGATGAAACAGTTGTTTTGCTTAGCCAGTATTGTTGTAGTGTCGTTTGCGACGAGTCTAGTTGAGTTTTTGATTAATAGTAAGCACTAGATTTAATTAAACGCGTCCGTTCACAGCGAATATTCAAATGAGAAATTACACACAGGTAGAAGATTATTTCAAGCTAGGCCAAATGACACCAGCCCTAGCGACGAGGAATGACATCGAATAGTTTCTGCTTCGGGAGAAATTTCATACTCCGCGTGCACTTTACCGCATCACGCAGTGCTGAAGAATGATAGTATCACCACCGAATTTCGCGTCGTGTATGAGGCATCGTATAAAACTTCGAACGGTAAATCGCTCAATGACATTCTGTTAACGGGACAATTGGATTGTCTTTGCTGCAGAGACTAAAAAAATTTACCTATGTATTGATATGCATCAGGACGATGCTCAATACCAATGCATATTTTGGCGCAATAAACAACAGCAGATCACTCAATATTGTTTAACGACTATTACGTTCGGAACCGCATCGGCACCCTATTCAGCCATCCAAGTTTTTTGACAATTAGCTCAGGATGAACGGGATCGCTATATCGTCTCAGAAAAGGTTTTATTGCACGAAACATATGTCGATGATATTTAAAGTAGCCATGGATCAATCGTGCAAGCACAGGAAATCCGAGACCAATTAGTCGCCATACTCTGATCAGCAGGAATGGAACTCCTGCTCTGTTGGATAATATTCCCATAGCATATTGGTCGAACGCAAAGGTATTGGAGTTTGATAACAAGGATTCTATCAAGACGCTGGGATTATATTGGCATCCCAATCAAAACCAATACGGTTTCGAAATAAATTTTTCATTAACCACACATATACCAAACGATCCTTGTTATCCACAGTAGCCAGGTTTTATTGTTCCCGTAACAAGATTCGAACATTTCATCACTACTTGATTGGGATGAAGTACTGCCACCCACGTTAAGGGAACGATGGCATACCTACACCACTAATCTTCCAACGATAGAACAAATCCAAGTGCCACGTTGGCTCGGTTTCGATATTCAGAATATCGTATCACTTCCACTGCATGTCTTCTGTGACGGATCATCCACTGCCTTCGCAGCGTCCGCATACCTAAGAGCAGAAAGAACAGATGGCAACATTTTCTCACATTTGATCGCTGCCCGAAGTCAGATGACACCCACCAAGCCAATCACTATACCTAGAGTCGAGTTATCCGGCGCCGTATTAGCAACAACCTTGTCAAAATGGATTCTAAAACAAGTACTTCCTCTCGAAAAAGTCGTGTCCGTAGTATACTGGTCTGAAGCTACAATAGTTCTCTTTTGGATAAACGGTGATCCTACTCGGTGGAAAACCTTTGTCTCAAACCGGGTCGGAAGAATATTAGAACGCAGTTCGCCCTCACAACGGCGGCACGTAGCAACCCTACTGATTGTGTGTCGCGCGGTTTGACTCCCCATCAATTAGCGAATCATCCGCTATGGTGGCATGGACCTATGTGGTTACAACAATCTGAAGAACATTAGACCATCAATCACTTCTCCGAGCTAGGCATCGATCTGGCTGACACCTAGGCAAATCCAGCTGAAATTCTCAGTAACCCGATTATATTGCCAAGACAACTTTGGACTAATAAACGTAGCCGCATTATATAGCCCACCTAGACACAAAATAACGTGCGACCAATTTGCAATCTACTTAAAATCACTCGGTAACCGATTTCTTGTCGCGGGAGATTTTAACGTAAAGAACACGATATGGGCATCAAGTCAACTTACTGACCAGCAGATCCCAATAAAACACCAGATCTAATAGACTTCTGCAAAACTTGTAACATTAACGAAGCCTCACTCCAAATCAAATCTAAACTTGACCTCTCATCGAAGCACTCACCTATTCAAATTCACTACAACACGAACATCGATAGAATAAAATCTAGTACCCAGAATGTACAGCAAAAAAACAGACTGGGAAACCATCCGCGAATATATAAGAAAAACCATTAACACACAAATCCACTTCAACTCACCGGAAATCATCGAATAATCTATTATCTATTTTAACGATGCAATCAATGAAGCCTTATACATATCGACACCAATCCCAGTACACGCCAGCGTATATCGAGATACTTATTAACGAGAAAAAAAACTCCGTTAAATATGGCAATTAACAAGATACCCTGATGACCAAAAAAAAAACTAAATAAAGCTGGGAAAAACCTGACAATCGCACTAATTAAAATAAAAAACCATAAAATAAACAACTACCTACAAAGTCCGACACCAATCTCAGAAACGAATTATTCACTATGGAAAGCCACCAAAGCCTTAATTAAGAAGACATCACTCCAACCACCACTGAAAAAAACCGACAACACTTGGGCAAGAACAGACGCAGGAAAATCTACGTTCTTAGCTGACCATTTCGAAGCAACATTCACACATCACTCGACAAGTAACAGCTAACACAATCCGAACAACAAACTACACTATAAAAAATATAACACCCGCGGAAATACGACAAACCATACAATACAAACTTAAAAAAAATAAATCACCAAGATATGACCATCAACTGGCACAATCATCGAAGAACTGCCGGACGAAGCCATAAATCTCTTGTGCAGATTATTTAACTACATTCTACTAACGCAACATTTCCCAATTTTATGGAAAATCGCAGAAATAATAGCGATACCAAAACCAGGAAAAGACTTATCTAAAACGCATCCTACAGACCTATCAGTCTGTTACCCATATTAAGTAAAATCTTCGAAAAGCTGCTATACACGAGAATACAACCATTACTTGTCGATCAGCACACTATTCCAGACCACCAATTCGGATTCAGACAAAAACACTCTACGATCGAACAAGTTCACAGAGTGACCCAAAGAATCCTAACCGATCTCGACGACAAAAAATATTGCATAGGAATCTTCCTTGACATCGAAAAAGCTTTTGACAAAGTCTGGCACGCAGGACTATTGTACAAGCTGTATCATCAACTTCCACATCTTCTATTAATTATACTAAAAAGCTACATAACAGGACGGCACTTCTGTGTAAAATATAAAGACAGCCAATCGACGCTAGGACAATTCAGAACCGGAATCCCGCAGGGAACAGTTTTAGGACCATTGCTCTACAATGTATATACAGCTGACATACCAATCCCCAAAGTCGAATCATGTATGATCGCCACATTCGCAGACGACACTGACGACAGACGACCTATACTCTAATACAAACCTGATAGCAGCTATATCAAAAATGCAACATATAATAAATGAAATGATAAACTGGTTCGAAAAATGGAAGATAAAAAATTTATGAACAAAAAACGGTCCAAGTCATCTATACAACCAGAACAAAATACCAACCTCAAACCCCGCAACTCAATTAAACAAACATTCCAAATGTAAACGCAGCAAAATACTTAGGAATGAATATCGACAGCAAACTCACATATAATTACTACATAGAAAAAAAACGAGACCAAAAAAAAAAAAAATTTTTCAAGCATCGCCCAAAACCCGGCGGTGGATGATGGATCTTCCTTTACACCGAGTTAACCCCCCACGGCAGCCGTTTATTGCCACTGGAGTAGACTATACTGAAGCTTTTGATATTAAGGCATCCCGATTTCGTGGACAGACTAATTACAAGGCACTGGGTTAACCATGGAACACTTTCTTTGGGCTTTACAACGGTTCATAGGACGACGTGGCCATTGTGAACACATATATAGAGATTGTGGTACCAACAGATCAGCTAGTGCGTGTCGCATCTATATATACGTCATCGGGAATTTACATACTTGAAGTGGGAAAATAGCTCCTTTTATTACTGATATATCTTAACAACACTTTCTTTTCATTTAAGCAACACGAGGCGACATAAAACTAATACTGGTCCCAGTATTGAGGGGGCGGCATGTACGGTTTTCATCAAAGCCAAACAAAGATAAGATGGCAGTAGCCCATAATTGATCATCGCTCGCGCTCTTTATGCTCTTAAGTTCCAAAAGCATAACTACTGTTTTTTTTGTCATCACTTTCTTGTTCTATTATTCGCTAAACATAAATTCTACATCAATTTGTGCTATCATTTTTTGCGTAACATAAAGTATCCAATGATATTACGGTTTCTACATCAATGTTACATACATACATATATAAATTGGATCAGTTATCATTGTTTCTTAGTAAATTTGTACATACACATGAATTAGTTAGTGCATATGTAATATTCTGCGAATGCAGACGTATTCCAGTATGAAAATCAACTAAAGAAATAAATTCCTATAAGCGAATATTTTAACAATCATTACTTGTTATGCTAAAGGCCTCAGAGCTGCACACAGTTCACCTTTATCGACAGACACAACCAGAAGCTTTTAATGAAAAAATTAATAATTTGACAAGATTTATAAATGATATAAGTAACAGTATAAGTAAATACGAATATTTAAATACTGAGATAGCAACAAGCATACAAAATAGATTAATAATTTGTTAAAGAAACTTTGATAAAATTTAACCACGCCATATAAATGGTAAAGGAAAAATAATAAACTCTACATTATTAAATCAAAAGGAAATAAAAATTACAGTCAATAAATTAAAAGAAAAAAATATGATTTTTAAGACAACTGAAATAGCATTGGGGTATGCAAAAATTAATGTATTGTAAAATGATAAAAAAAATTCTTTATATAATCAAAATACCAGTAACAATGAAAGAAAATTTGAAAAATTTAGTTTGAAGACCAGTAAAAAACAAAGAATACAATTGTTCAATTAGATTATAAAGAAATAATGATGAATAATAATAAAGTATATGGAATAAAAGAAAATTGTAATAAAATAATTACAACAAAAATCTGTAAAAGAAACCAAATAGTCGATGTTAGCAACGACACCTGCATACCAAGTTTAAAATAAAAGTGCGTATCAAAAATAAAATTGTGTTTTTTTATGTTATAAAAGTGAAGTTTAACTGTATGAACAGCAGAAAGACGAAAGCGTCACAGCAGCGCCACGTTTCGCTATCAGTTTTAGAGACATAGAAGACAGCATACAATTTATTAAAAGATTATGAGAAAAAACCAAAGCAATAAAAGTATTGAAAAGAAAAAAGAAACCGTGTGGTGTCGTGGGACACCAGATAGGAACGAAGTTCCTTATTATAAAAAAATATTAATTTCAAGCTCTATTCGCGGTATAAAGAAAATAATTATTCGGGTATACAGAAAATAATTATTCGGATATACATTTTTTGTTATGATTTTTTTATCGATAAAAATCTAAAAAATTTTGGCTACAGAAACGAATTAAACGCAGATGTCAAATTCATTCTATTTGATGTTATCGTCGTACTGGTCTGAACCTTATTGTTACTCTGAGTCGAATTAGTGTATTTTAGCAGCTGTCGTAAAATGTGTATGAAGAACGGCTGCTATCGAAAGAAGTGAGTGTGAGTGATATAAATGTACTACAAGCAAACAGACCTTCAGATAAAGTTTACTCACTCGATTTTCTTGCGAATTGTTTTTGTAGTGATACAAATTACGATAGTTAAATTGCGACAGCTAATTTAGCAGAACATGAAGATGAAGACAGTGTATAGTCTCTTTGATAATACATAGTTCGTTTTCGTTCGCTCGGTTTTGAAGTAGTGATTTTTTATGTTTGAACTATATTTTATTTTCATTATTACATTTTAGTTGCAAATAATTTTAAACCAATTAAGTAATTAGCATTATAATAATATAAAACGAGGAGAACCTCTGCCAGCGCAACAATTAAGTATAAAAGTCGTTGAAAACGAGGAGAACCTCTGCCAGCGCAACAATTAAGTATAAAAGTCGTTGGAAACGAGGAGAACCTCTGACAACGCACCTGTCAAACACAAAGTCGCCGGCCTCTGACGACGCAATTCGAGAACTATGTCATTTAGTCGTTGAAGACGAGGAGAACCTCTGACAACGCGATCATACGTAAGCGCCAGACAAGGTCATACTTGGTCTCGGCTAACTATACCCGCTCATTAGGTAGGCATTAACCCCACTTATAGCACACCGCCCAGGAACACAGACCAGACGCGACGCCCGCAACGAGGGGCACACCCGCAGGAACGCAGCACGAGGGTCACGAAGACCACCTTAAATTAAGATAGCAAGTAGTCAAACAAATAAAGAAAGGCCGCGAAGGCATTAAGGCGTAAGCAACATCGATATACAAGGCCAGGAAGGCCAGTAGGATTAAGACACACGAATCAAAGAAAATGAATAAAGTTGAATTAATTATATAAAACTATCATCAAGTATTTTATTTTGCACGGAATAGCACTGACTCAACACCTTAGCGGAAATTACAAATTTCTGTACGAACCCAGGATCCCGACGAGAATACCTCAGCTTAAACGAGTTCGTTACAAGTATTAGTGATGAGTTTTTATTTAGTAGCCAATACAGTTGTTTTTATTTAGCTATGAATTGTTCTTTTTTTTTTCTTAATGTGATGTGTCCAAGTCATTTTATTGTCCAGATACATGCCAAGATATTTAGCTTCTGTGTTTATTGTTTTTTCGGTCCCATTTATTTTGAGATTTATTGATGTGAAGTTTCTTTTTTTTGTGTATATTACTTGTTGGATTTTGAGTATATTTATTTTGATGTTCCAGTATGTAAACCATTCTGTTGCTGTGTCTATGTAAGAATTCCTGCAGTTTGTTGGTAGCTATCGGTAAATTTTCATTTGCACAAAGAATTACCGTGTCATCAGTAAATGTGGCAATATAGTGTCTTCATCATGGGGTACTGGTATGCCTGCTGTGTATAATGTATAGAGTAGCGGGTCAAGCACACTGCCTTGAGGAATCCCGGCATTTATTTCTCTTATTTTTCTGTCAGTTATATAGCTATTGAGGAGTTATCCTACGTTTGGGGGCAGTAGATCATTTACTTTGTAAATCAGTCCTTTTTGCCAAACCTTGTCGAAGGCTTTTTCTATGTCTAGGTAAACTCCAACACAAAATTTTTTTGAGTCTAAATCGTTGAGTATTTTGTGGGTAACTCTGTGTATCTGTTGTATGGTTGAGTGCTACCGTCTAAATCCAAACTGATGGTCAGGTATAGCTTTGATTTTCTTCTAGTATGGGTTTAATTTTTGTAAATAACAGTTTTTCAAATAATTTGCTCATTACAGGTAAAAGGCTTATTGGTCTGTGTGATGATGTTTTTGTGATAACCTTGCCTGGTTTCGGTATCGGTATTATTGTGGATATTTGCCAATGTCTTGGGAAATTATTGGTTCTTAATATAGTATTAAATACATTTTTTTCCAATCGTCGTTTTTAAAATTCTTCCCGTCATCAGGTCATATCCAGGGGCCTTGCTTATTTTAATATCTTTATTTATGCACATGTTTATAAACTCGCGAAATGAGTCCCAGTCAGCCTTTTTATTATGTATTTTTGTTTGTCCGTTATTGGCTTTTATGAGTGAATTGTATTTGAGCAAAACTGAAGTGTGGTCAGAGGATAGATCGTATGCACTTTTTATTTCAAAATGGTTTATGTGAATGTTTTTTAGTATACAGAAGTCAATCAAGTCTGGCTTTTTGGTTGGATCGGAGGGCTAGTATGTTGGTTCGCCTGTACTGATGTGTTTTCTTTTACATTTTTGTGTTGCTGTCAACAAGTCTTTTCCTTTTTTTGTTGCTAATTTTGGAGCCCCAGGTCGTTTGTTTAGCATTAAAGTCGCCCTCACATATAAATCTCTTTCCCAGAGTTTAGAAGTATTTATAGTATAGGTCAGTTGTGACTTTCTGCTTTGGTGGACTGTAGAGCGCAGATATTGTTAATTCGCCATTATTGTCCCAAAGATGAATATTCGTTGATTGAATGTAGTCTTTTTTGAAGTGAACTTTATTGTATTTTTAATTATGATTGCTGATCCTGCATGACCAAGTAGATAAAATCTAAACTTTGTCAGGGCTTCTATACTCTGGACTTCGGTTTCGTACTTCTGGTTGTAGATATTTAAGACATCTTTAAACATATTATACTATATTGAATCTCAAAGAAGTCATTCATACTTGCGAAGCATACGTGCTTGAGTTAAATCTTAAAAAATTTAATTTTCCGAAAAGACGCATTCAATTGCTGATTGAAGGCCCAGTCTTAAATATCTACAACCAGAAGTACGAAACCGAAGTCCAGAGTATAGAAGCCCTGACAAAGTTTAGATTTTATCTACTTGGTCATGCAGGATCAGCAATCATAATTAAAAATACAATAAAGTTCACTTCAAAAAAGACTACATTCAATCAACGAATATTCATCTTTGGGACAATAATGGCGAATTAACAATATCTGCGCTCTACAGTCCACCAAAGCAGAAAGTCACAACTGACCTATACTATAAATACTTCTAAACTCTGGGAAAGAGATTTATATGTGAGGGCGACTTTAATGCTAAACAAACGACCTGGGGCTCCAAAATTAGCAACAAAAAAAGGAAAAGACTTGTTGACAGCAACACAAAAATGTAAAAGAAAACACATCAGTACAGGCGAACCAACATACTAGCCCTCCGATCCAACCAAAAAGCCAGACTTGATTGACTTCTGTATACTAAAAAACATTCACATAAACCATTTTGAAATAAAAAGTGCATACGATCTATCCTCTGACCACACTTCAGTTTTGCTCAAATACAATTCACTCATAAAAGCCAATAACGGACAAACAAAAATACATAATAAAAAGGCTGACTGGGACTCATTTCGCGAGTTTATAAACATGTGCATAAATAAAGATATTAAAATAAGCAAGGCCCCTGGATATGACCTGATGACGGGAAGAATTTTAAAAACGACGATTGGAAAAAAATGTATTTAATACTATATTAAGAATCAATAATTTCCCAAGACATTGGCAAATATCCACAATAATACCGATACCGAAACCAGGCAAGGTTCTCACAAAAACATCATCACACAGACCAATAAGCCTTTTACCTGTAATGAGCAAATTATTTGAAAAACTGTTATTTACAAACATTAAACCCATACTAGAAGAAAATCAAAGCTATACCTGACCATCAGTTTGGATTTAGACGGTAGCACTGAACCATACAACAGATACACAGAGTTACCCACAAAATACTCAACGATTTAGACTCAAAAAAATTTTGTGTTGGAGTTTACCTAGACATAGAAAAAGCCTTCGACAAGGTTTGGCAAAAAGGACTGATTTACAAAGTAAATGATCTACTGCCCCCAAACGTAGGATAACTCCTCAATAGCTATATAACTGACAGAAAAATAAGAGAAATAAATGCCGGGATTCCTCAAGGCAGTGTGCTTGACCCGCTACTCTATACATTATACACAGCAGGCATACCAGTACCCCATGATGAAGACACTATATTGCCACATTTACTGATGACACGGTAATTCTTTGTGCAAATGAAAATTTACCGATAGCTACCAACAAACTGCAGGAATTCTTACATAGACACAGCAACAGAATGGTTTACATACTGGAACATCAAAATAAATATACTCAAAATCCAACAAGAAATATACACAAAAAAAAGAAACTTCACATCAATAAATCTCAAAATAAATGGGACCGAAATAACAATAAACACAGAAGCTAAATATCTTGGCATGTATCTGGACAATAAAATGACTTGGACACATCACATTAAGAAAAAAAAAGAACAATTCATAGCTAAATAAAAACAACTGTATTGGCTACTAAATAAAAACTCATCACTAATACTTGTAACGAACTCGTTTAAGCTGAGGTATTCTCGTCGGGATCCTGGGTTCGTACAGAAATTTGTAATTTCCGCTAAGGTGTTGAGTCAGTGCTATTCCGTGCAAAATAAAATACTTGATGATAGTTTTATATAATTAATTCAACTTTATTCATTTTCTTTGATTCGTGTGTCTTAATCCTACTGGCCTTCCTGGCCTTGTATATCGATGTTGCTTACGCCTTAATGCCTTCGCGGCCTTTCTTTATTTGTTTGACTACTTGCTATCTTAACTTAAGGTGGTCTTCGTGACCCTCGTGCTGCGTTCCTGCGGGTGTGCCCCTCGTTGCGGGCGTCGCGTCTGGTCTGTGTTCCTGGGCGGTGTGCTATAAGTGGGGTTAATGCCTACCTAATGAGCGGGTATAGTTAGCCGAGACCAAGTATGACCTTGTCTGGCGCTTACGTATGATCGCGTTGTCAGAGGTTCTCCTCGTTTTCAACGACTAAATGACATAGTTCTCGAATTGCGTCGTCAGAGGCCGGCGACTTTGTGTTTGACAGGTGCGTTGTCAGAGGTTCTCCTCGTTTCCAACGACTTTTCGCTTAAGAGGTGCGTTGGCAGAGGTTCTCCTCGTTTTCAACGACTTTTATACTTAATTGTTGCGCTGGCAGAGGTTCTCCTCGTTTTCAGCGACTTTTGCTTAAGAGTTGCGTTGGTAGATGTTCTCCTCGTTTTATATTATTATAATGCTAATTACTTAATTGGTTTAAAATTATTTGCAACTAAAATGTAATAATGAAAATAAAATATAGTTCAAATATAAAAAATCACTACTTCAAAACCGAGCGAACGACAACGAACTATGTATTATCAAAGAGACTATACACTGTCTTCTTCTTCATGTTCTGCTAAATTAGCTGTCGCAATTTAACTATCGTAATTTGTACGACTGCAAAAACAATTTGCATGAAAATCGAGTGAGTAAACTTTATCTGAAGGTCTGGTTGCTTGTAGTACATTTATATCACTCACACTCACTTCTTTCGATAGCAGCCGTTCTTCTTACACATTTTACGACAGCTTCTAAAATACACTAATTCGTCCCAGAGTTACAATAAGGTTCGGACCAGTACGACGATAACATCAAATAGAATGAATTTGACATCTGCGTTTAATTCGTTTCTGTAGCCAAAATTGTTTTGATTTTTAGTCGATAAAAAAATCATAATAAAAAATGTATACCTTTTTTTCTGTATACCCGAATAATTATTTTCTTTATACCTCGAATAGAACTTGAAATTAATATTTTTTTGTAATAAGGAACTTCGTTCCTATCTGGTGTCCCACGACACCACACGGTTTCTTTTTTCTTTTCAATACTTTTATTGCTTTGGTTTTTTCTCATAATCTTTTAATAAATTGTATGCTGTCTTCTATGTCTCTAAAACTGATAGCGAAACGTGGCGCTGCTGTGACGCTTTCGTCTTTCTGCTGTTCATACAGTTAAACTTCACTGTGTTTTATAACATAAAAAAACACAATTTTATTTTTGATACGCACTTTTATTTTAAACTTGGTATGCAGGTGTCGTTGCTAACATCGACTATTTGGTTTCTTTTACAGATTTTTGTTGTAATTATTTTATTACAATTTTCTTTTATTCCATATACTTTATTATTATTCATCATTATTTCTTTATAATCTAATTGAACAATTGTATTCTTTGTTTTTTACTGGTCTTCAAACTAAATTTTTCAAATTTTCTTTCATTGTTACTGGTATTTTGATTATATAAAGAATTTTTTTTATCATTTTACAATACATTAATTTTTGCATACCCCAATGCTATTTCAGTTGTCTTAAAAATCATATTTTTTTCTTTTAATTTATTGACTGTAATTTTTATTTCCTTTTGATTTAATAATGTAGAGTTTATTATTTTTCCTTTACCATTTATATGGCGTGGTTAAATTTTATCAAAGTTTCTTTAACAAATTATTAATCTATTTTGTATGCTTGTTGCTATCTCAGTATTTAAATATTCGTATTTACTTATACTGTTACTTATATCATTTATAAATCTTGTCAAATTATTAATTTTTTCATTAAAAGCTTCTGGTTGTGTCTGTCGATAAAGGTGAACTGTGTGCAGCTCTGAGGCCTTTAGCATAACAAGTAATGATTGTTAAAATATTCGCTTATAGGAATTTATTTCTTTAGTTGATTTTCATACTGGAATACGTCTGCATTCGCAGAATATTACATATGCACTAACTAATTCATGTGTATGTACAAATTTACTAAGAAACAATGATAACTGATCCAATTTATATATGTATGTATGTAACATTGATGTAGAAACCGTAATATCATTGGATACTTTATGTTACGCAAAAAATGATAGCACAAATTGATGTAGAATTTATGTTTAGCGAATAATAGAACAAGAAAGTGATGACAAAAAAAACAGTAGTTATGCTTTTGGAACTTAAGAGCATAAAGAGCGCGAGCGATGATCAATTATGGGCTACTGCCATCTTATCTTTGTTTGGCTTTGATGAAAACCGTACATGCCGCCCCCTCAATACTGGGACCAGTATTAGTTTTATGTCGCCTCGTGTTGCTTAAATGAAAAGAAAGTGTTGTTAAGATATATCAGTAATAAAAGGAGCTATTTTCCCACTTCAAGTATGTAAATTCCCGATGACGTATATATAGATGCGACACGCACTAGCTGATCTGTTGGTACCACAATCTCTATATATGTGTTCACAATGGCCACGTCGTCCTATGAACCGTTGTAAAGCCCAAAGAAAGTGTTCCATGGTTAACCCAGTGCCTTGTAATTAGTCTGTCCACGAAATCGGGATGCCTTAATATCAAAAGCTTCAGTATAGTCTACTCCAGTGGCAATAAACGGCTGCCGTGGGGGGTTAACTCGGTGTAAAGGAAGATCCATCATCCACCGCCGGGTTTTGGGCGATGCTTGAAAAATTTTTTTTTTTTTTGGTCTCGTTTTTTTTCTATGTAGTAATTATATGTGAGTTTGCTGTCGATATTCATTCCTAAGTATTTTGCTGCGTTTACATTTGGAATGTTTGTTTAATTGAGTTGCGGGGTTTGAGGTTGGTATTTTGTTCTGGTTGTATAGATGACTTGGACCGTTTTTTGTTCATAAATTTTTTATCTTCCATTTTTCGAACCAGTTTATCATTTCATTTATTATATGTTGCATTTTTGATATAGCTGCTATCAGGTTTGTATTAGAGTATAGGTCGTCTGTCGTCAGTGTCGTCTGCGAATGTGGCGATCATACATGATTCGACTTTGGGGATTGGTATGTCAGCTGTATATACATTGTAGAGCAATGGTCCTAAAACTGTTCCCTGCGGGATTCCGGTTCTGAATTGTCCTAGCGTCGATTGGCTGTCTTTATATTTTACACAGAAGTGCCGTCCTGTTATGTAGCTTTTTAGTATAATTAATAGAAGATGTGGAAGTTG
>JBAMBQ010001696.1:0-30659 GCA_037044495.1 Stegana nigrithorax | reverse complement strand
AAGGCAACCCTCGTATTGCTAGTAAAATAATAATCCCACTATCGTAAAATAATATGTATAAAGTTAGTAAGTAAGTAAGTAAAATAACAAATACAGAAATTTGGGAAAATAAAAAAAAAATCATGGCTTGTTGTTACGTAAAGTGGAAGAAAGCACTTGATGCAGCCATCGTTTCTGTATCGCGTTGGATTTGAGATAAACATACACATGTCGCTTGTGCTGACTTGAATGGTAATGGTCGAATCGTGGACGGCATTGCTAAAAATAATGGCTTGCGCTGGTCATGTCCCGACTGCCGCCCTTCGGAAATTAATTTTTCCAAATTTTTTATGAAATCACATAATGCCTTTTCAGAGTTAGTTAAGGATTATAAACGGCTAGGTGAAAAGCTAAAAGTTTATGAAAAATCTTTTGAGGAGTACAAATATTCGAATTTGTCTCCAAAGCAAAAGTACCCCCTACGATACTAATAAGTGCTATTGATAGCCCTAATACTCCCGGTTGCTCAGACCTGAATAGTGATCAGGTGTATTCTACTCCTTAATCAGTTTCTCCTCCAATTTCTCTTGTTGCGATAGATAATGCATTGGTTTCTAACCCTGTTATTGTGCCAACTATACAGCCTACTGTCAAATTTTCACCAAAGCCTTTAGTTGTCGTTCCTGTCACTAAAGCTATCTTTGTCTCTCGGTTGGCCGTTGACACTACGGAATGTGATATTATTCATTACATTATTTCTTAACGTCTATTTCTAAAACTATTATTAATAAATTTAAGTTTTCCCATAACCGATCTATTTCTTCCTTTCTTTCGACTTTTGGCCTAGTAATTGTATTGTGCATGAATATGATTATAAAGATAGGAATAAAGCTCCACCTATTTTAGCTAATTTAGTTCCGGTACCAAGAAACACAAAAAGTGCGGCAAAACTGAGAGAAAAGCAAACAATTCTCAACTATCAACTTTGTTGGTATCAGTTTAAAACGTTCGAGGAATTAATTCTAAACTTGAAAGGTTATTTCTCAATAGCTTTTCTTTTGATTCTGATATTATTGTCTTTGTTGAAACCTGGCTCCGTCCTGGAGTCCTTAACTCAGAAATTTTTAATAATAATTTTGTAACTTTAAGGAAAGATCGGTCCGTGAGAATTGGTGGTGGTGTTCTGATTTCGGTCAGTTCGTCTCTATGCGCTGATGAAATACTTACCCGTTTCTATGATAATATTGAGTTTCTTTGTGTTAACGTTTCAGTTAACAATTGCATTATATTTTTAACTTGTTCTTATATTCCACTTTCATATGATAATATAATTTACACTGCTCATATGGATTCTATAAAATTCGTCCACTCTCTTCTCCACACCGCTGACTATTTATTAGTCATGGGTGATGTTAATATCCCACTTGTCTCTTGGTTCCCTTCTGAGCTTCCAAATTCCTTTGTACCTTGCTCTTTGTGTAAATTTCTTGATCGTAAAAATCGTGTTTTTAAGAAATTTAAACGTACCGGTTTGGTAGTTGTCTACACAAATTATACTGTCTCGCGCTACAATTTTAATCACGCGAATAAATCTTACTATCATTCGTATTTAATTAACATTAAATTCGATATTAAACGTGATCCTAAGTCGTTCTATCATTTTATTGATTTCAAAACGCAGGTCTAATAGTTTTCCCTCTATTATCAAGCTAGGTAATGTTGAGGGATGTAGTAATTTTGATATTTCAAATTTATTTGCCAGCTTCTTTCAAAATAACTATAGTGATAGTTCTGTCTCACGTAGTTTTTATCCCGACCAAAGTTAAGTTTGGCTCGTTATTGTGAGACAGATGTTAATTACACTGATTTCAGTAAAGCATTTGATAGTGTTTGTTATTCATTGCCTTTCACTAAGTTAGATAAATTTGGCTTTTCGCCTAAACTTGTAATGAGGATTGATAGCTATTTAAGACTTAGGTTCCAAAAAGTTTTATTTAATGGCTGTGTTTCTAAAAATATTAAAGTCGATTCTGGCGTCATTCCATCAGATATTAAGCATTCTCATGTGCTTATGTTTGCTGATGATGTAAAACTTTGTTTTACTCTGGATTCAGTTCATCATCAGAATCTTCTTCGAGAAGACCTCGATCAACTTTCAATGCGGTGTATGGATAATTTTCTTTACCTAAATTGTGAAAAGTGTAAAGTTATGTCTGTCACTCGCAGCAAGCCTAGGATGTATTCCTACTCCTTAAATGGTTCTACTTTAGCGCGTGTTTAGGAGTTTAACGACTTAGGTGTTTTGATGTGCCCGCAACTTATCTTTAGTTCTCACATTCTCATGACGACTAATAAAGCTAGAGGTGTTCTTGGCTTTATTAAGAGATGGGTTAAAGAATTTAATGATCCTTATACCACCAAGCAGCTTTTCACTTCTTCGATTCGTCCGATTTTAGAATATGCTTCATGTATTTAAAATCCCCAACTCATAACATATTCCGACCGAATTGAATCTGTCCAAAAACAATTTTTGCTTTTTGCGTTGCGTGGATTAAACTGAAATTCTGCAACTCGTCTCACTTCATACCATTGCCGCCATAACGTGATTAATCTTCCTACCTTAGCTAGTCGGAGATCCGTGTTAGGTATTCCTTTTCTTCATAACCTGATAAACGGCAATGTCAATTCTCCTTATCTCTTTGGGAAAATAAATTTTAACGTGCCTTTGCGTTCAACAAGATAATATTTTCCCATTAGACTAAACACTACACGATCATCTTTCCTACTGCATGATCCCTTTTTTGATAAGTGTTTAGTGGCTAATAACTCTAACTATCATTTATTTTATAACACAGCCTCTTCTCACACTTTAGAATCTTTTCTTACTTGTAGATTTAATGAAATTACATAGAATTAGATACTTACCTAATTTATACTATTAATAGTCGAATTAATTTTAATTTAGTTTGTTTAAGTTTTTTAATTAGTGTTTTTTAATATAAGAAGAAATTTGTTAAGTAGATAAAGCAGCTGTTGACCATTTGGTCGTAGCTGTGGAACAGAAACTAGGTCTTGTTTCGTAAGTCCTCTTGCTTGGTAGTTCGCTACCACAACGTCTGCGAAAAAAAAAGATGATCTTACCAGAGAACTACATAGAGCCTCACAGGGCATCGTAAAATACTACCACGAAACACTAGATCTACAAGCCCCGTTATTCAATGTCATCGAAATGACCACAATAGAACCAACATTAGTTAAAACAAAGAAAGAACAGTACAACATAGCTGCCTTGGAATCATTTACGCAAGAATTAAACGACCCTTTAGGAATCTTGATCAGATCAATAAGACCAAGCTAAACTGAACCAGCATATGACTTAACCATGAAGGAAATATAAGTACAAGAAACAAGAATAACGAATACCTTTGAAAATTTTTAAACATTATATCAACCTCAAAAATACTATATCAAACCATACAAGCAAAATGGTATCCAAATGAGATTTAACAACCCAAACCAAACATCAAACCAATATCAATCTAGTATCAACCAAATAAGTTTTAATAATTCACCCCAATATCAATATAACGGCAATAACCAAAACAAACAGAATTATTTCAACAGATATAATAATCCAAATCAACAAAGATTTGACCAAAATATTATAATTACCTCAGTAACAAAGGACCTCCTACGCAAAGCTACCAAAACTCAAATAACAAACAATATCCACAGAATAACTCATACTACCATCAGGGAAATAACCAAATAGAGACCGGTCAGCAACAATACAAAAACGAACCCAAAACCACAATTTAAAAACAAAGCGCAAAAACGCATGCTGCTTACAACATCGACAGATATAATAATCAAAATCAACAAAGATATGACCAAAATATAATAATTACCTCAGTAACAAAGGACCTCCTACGCAAAGCTACCAAAACTCAAATAACAAACAATATCCACAGAATAACTCATACTACCATCAGGGAAATAACCAAATAGATACCGGTCAGCAACAATATAGAAACGAACCCAAAACCACAATTTAAAAACAAAGCGCAAAAACGCATGCTGCTTACAACATCGACAGCAGGAAAAGACAGCATTCCCCTCAACCAGAGGAACAATTGAGCAATATTGAGGATATTGCAAATTTTCCTTTACAAGCCCCGGAGAACGAACTGATTATATAAAAGACAAATATAATTCTTTATTACCATAAATACTTACTAAAACACCATTTTAAAAGCCCTTGAGACTCATCATGACTCATCATCAGCAAGAGCAACTATATCCTTCCTAATCGCAGAACTTGTACCTACAAAAATTCAATTCCATTTAGATGAACCTATCACCATTCGCATATCCTTTCATTGCCATAAACTGGACAAAGCAACAACAATACCTGTCTTCGAGGAATTTAAAGAAACAGGAACTCTAAAGTACCTCTTGTTCAAGTTCCACCCATATTTCGACGGTTTTCTTGGCATGGACACCTTGAGTAAACTCAAAGCCAAAATAAACCTCGTTCAACAACAACTACAAACCACTATCCCATCGTTAGATACTAAATTCACCACGAACACTCAAACGCTTCCAGTCCTATCAAAAATATTGATTTCAGTCAGAGTTGACTCTAGAGAACGGACCCTTCCTCCTTAATCACATTCTACTAAACTAATTTGCAAACATCTCTGGTGGTGTCTATATTTCGAAAGATTCAATAGCAGAAATAGATATAGCCAATAACTCCGAAGAAAACAACATTGTTCATATTGAATTCAATCATCGTAAAATTTCATGTAATATGTAACATGATACCCATAAACAAAAACAATTCAGACATTACTAACAACGCAATAAACTTATTAATAACAGACCATCATAAACAAAGAAGAAAAACCTGAATTAATCAAATTATGCAGTAAATACACTGACCTCTTTTATGCAAAGGAATCACCATTAACATTTACCAACGAAATAAAACATAGAATTAAAACAATGGGCAATGTAAAAGTCATCTACAAAAACAAAGTATGAGAAAAAATCACTAAACTACTACAACAAAATATTATTAAGCCTAGTTATTCACCTTGTAGCTTTCCTGTATGGATAGTTCCTAAAAAGAAAGATCCAAGCGGACAGACAAAATTGAGAGTAGCTATCGCCTACAGGAAATCAAACGACCGAACGATATCTGAACGTTACCGATCCCAAACATCAGTTACATATTTGAAAAAATTGGAAGAAGCATGTACTTCTCTACACTAGACTTGGCTAGTGGATTTCATCAAATAGATATACATCCTATACAGCCTCCACTGTCGATGGTGGACATTACGAATTTCTAAGAATTTCATTTGGACTGAAAAACGCCCCTTCCACGGTTCAAAGAGTAATGGACAACATTATTAAAGAATTAATTGGAGAAATCTGTCTTGTATACCTGGACGATGTCATTGTGTTCTCTACATCACTAGAAAAACATGTGATCAACCTAAAAAGAGTTTTCGAAAAATTTGAATTAGCAAATTTCAAAATTCAGCTTGATAAGTCGGAATTTCTACATAAAGGAATCGAATTCCTAAGCCATGTTGTAACTCCTGAAGGTATTAAGCCAAACGCGGAAAAAATAGCTGCAATGTAAAAATTCCCATACCGGAAACAACATCACAAATTAAATCCTTTTTAGAACAAATGGGTCCACTAACTAAGTGATTAAAAAAAAGGGAAACCTTTTATGCAATAACCCAATTATGCAAAGTCCAGAATTCACAACACCATTTATCTTAACAACGGACGCTAGCAATATTGCGCTATCCTGTAACAAGACAATATTGACACCGATAAACCTTTTTGCTTATTATATTATGTTAGTCGCACCCTCTCAAACAAAGAAATAAATTTTTCAACCATCAAAAAATAACTATTAGCTATAGTAAATATTTACTGACCATTAACATGGCTTATGTATTTAAATGAACCTAACCCAAAACTGGCTCAATGGAGACTTAAATAAGACGAGTACGATTATAAAATTGTTTATAAAAGAGACAAAGCTAACTTAAATGCAGATGCCTTTATCCGAATTAAAATATACCCTCAAATCAACGTTGCGGACACAGTTATGGGAATCAGCGGGAGAACTGTACACTCAGCAGGAGAATAACAATCATATGGAATACCAATATCTGAACGACCATTGAACGAATTCAACGTGCAAATATTCCTGAAAGAAGGAACAACAAGTTCGAAAAAAGGAAAAATGTTTGCAAAAAAATTACGACACACTATTAAACTATTCTAGAAACTCTACGGAAAATACGCGTATCAAAGAAAACCATAGCTTTATATATCACAATCACAATCTTTAAAACCGTACATAAAATATTCTTTAAATATTTTTTCGATAATAAGCTATATAAGCCCATTATGTGTACATCAATTCAAAAAAATATAACACAAAATGACAACCAAGATAAAATTATTCTCGAATACCACATTAACAACAACCACCGAGGTGCAGAAGGAACAGTTAAGCATCTGAAAACAGATTACTATCCTTACACGCGTAGCAAAATCAACCAAACAATTAACGATTGCGAGACTTTTAACACACTCAAATACGACAGGCACCCACAAAACGTCATTTTCCAAGTTCTAGAAATATCAGAGAAACCACTCGATATCATTCAAATCGACATATAACTCTAAATAACATAAAAATATTAACAATAATAAATTCCCTAAATACGCTGAAGTTTATACATTACCAAGTAGAGATATCACAAACATAATAAAAAATATAAGATTATTCTCGTTTGTGACCAAGGACCAACATTTTCAAAGATTTTTGTAACCAATATAACATTTAACTGCATATAACATCGTTCCAACAGGCTAGATTCTACATTAACACAAATATACAGAATTATAAGAAAAGTCAGAAAAGACGTCAAACTCCCACTTGATCATGATGAGATACTTTGAGAATGACTAAAAACCTACAGCAATGCAATACATTCAGTAACCAATTTAACACCACCGATTAATAAAACCATTTTATTTAATAACCAACACGAATACCTCGCAATACTTAATACTTTCCAAAAAGACTTTTACCCAAAAATAAGCAAAAAACTACAACATGCCACACAAGCTAGAATACCACCACCTCGCGGTACTTCTAAGCCTAAACATGCTAAAAGAGTCAAATGCAATAGAACGGTCAACAAGATTACCCCTTTGCTAAGCGTGCGAAATGCGTTCAGATCACACCATTGAAATCCGCCAGCCTTTCTGCTAGGGTTCTACATGAGAAGCCAAGTGAGCAGCGTAACCTAGAAGACACCCTGGAGCAAGCCATCAACAAAGTGGATGAACTTAAGTCCCTTTTAGGGAGTCAGCACCACGTGAACCAGCTCGTGAGAGACACGGCCGAGGCATTCACCAACCTGATTAGAAAAGCCAAATCCGTCCACTGTGCCGAGAAGGCAAAGTTGCTATACCCACCGAAACTAGTGGCTACCAAAAAGCCAGTGGCCAAGAGCCAGGTATCCGAGGTACTGATTGAAAATCCCTAGAAAGTAGTGGAGAATCCACAGCCAGATGCATCTGTACCAGGCAGACAATAGCAGAAAGTGGAAAAGCCCAAGAGCCAAGCCGCAACGCGCACTAAAAAAGGCAGACCTGACACAGTCATCATTAAATCAAGTGGTAAGATGTCGTACAGTGACAATGTTCGAAGAATCCGCAGAACGCTGAAGGGTGGGATCTTGCTAGAGTTGAAGGGCTCTGACCAAGTAATTACGCAGCAAATAAAAACCGAGGTATGTCAGGTGCTTAGCTCAAATGCGGGAGTAAAAGCAGTGACTGAGGAAAAGCATATGGAAATACGTGACCTCGACGAGCTTACCACACAGGAAGAAGTAGTCGAATCTCTGGTGGAACAGACCGGCGCGGAGGCTAAGGTGAGCAGCCTGCGGACCTCGTATGCGGGCATGCAAACGGCACTAGCGTGCGTTCCTAATACAATGGCAGCAAAGATTATGGCAGCAGGACCAATCAGCATCGGTTGAACTAAGTGCCGCTGAAGTGAAAGCTGAAGGATAAGCGGGCGTTGAGTGGCTTTGTAAGGGCGCAGTATGGCTACATTAACATTTATAGTTGCTATCTTCCGACTTTCAGGAGATCTTGAACGAGCTGGTGGAGGACGCTAGGGGACGACTTATTGCAGGCCACTTAAATGCGTGGTCAGTGGAATGGGTGAGCCCGTGCTCCAACGCCGAAGGTAGACTACTGCTCGAAACTATTGCAACACTTGATGTTGCGCTCTTCAACAAGGGAAACCAACTCACCTTCAGAAGAGGGACCATTGGCTCGATAGTCGATCTTACCTTCACGAGCGACTCACTCATTTCTGGGTCCACATGGTTTGTCAGCAGAAATACACCGGAAGCGATCATCAAGCAATTATCGGTAGCCTTGGCGGTGCTAGCTACCAGAGTAGAATTGATCCAGGAACACTTTAAGGAGGTGAGCTGAGTAGGGTAGGGTAGGCTTTACAACAGTTTCCTAGATCAAGAAGTCTTCCCGAAGAGATGGAAGAAGCAGATACTGGTTCTTGTTGCAGAGCCGGGGGAGCCTCCTGAGGATCTTCATACATACATACGAAAAACTTGTGGTCAGCAGGTTGGAGGAAGCCATAGTCGCAGCTGACGAACTTTCCAACCTTCAATTTGGGTTCAGAAAGGCTAAATTCACTGTAGATGCTGTTAGTTCGGTCATTGGTATAGCGTCCCAAGCGATTGGAGTGAAAGAACATTCCATCACCGGAGTTATTTCACATTACTCAGTACAGCTACCAGGATCTCCACAGCTAATCGGATTTGCGGATGACATTGCTCTAGTTACACTGGCCAAAAACCTGAGCGAGGCGGAGGTTATTGGAAGCCGGGCAGGCTGAGGAGAAAACGGAAGCAGTGCTAATAAGCAGCCGGAAGAAGGTTGAAACGGTAACTATTCGCGTAGGCGGTTCGGTGATCAGGTCCAAGAGAGCTACTCGATATCTTGCAGTGCAACTAGATACTCTCCTTACCTTCAGGGATCATTTATTTATAAAGCAGTCACTGCAAGAGCGCTCTCGAGGCTTGAATTAGATACAAGGGGCCCCAGGCAGTGTCGCAGGCTGCTGCTGCACAGTGTGACGAAATCAATCATCATGTACGCTGCACGAATATGGGCTCAGGCGATGCGATACAGCTCCTATAGAAGGGGCATAGAATCGGTCTACAGGCTTAGCGCGTTACGAGTAAGCTGCGCTTTCAGGACTTTATCGGATGATGCAGCTATGGTAATTGCTGGCATGACCCCAATCGACGAACTTATCAAAGAAGCGGCAGAAGTATACGAAGCAGGTATTAGATTTGATGATCCACACAAGACGCAAGTTAGTAAAAGAGCACAATGCGATTCGTTGGCAATTTAGATGGTAAGGTTTCCGTAAAGGGAGGTGAATGCAACGGCATATCCCGGACACTCAGGTCTGGGTTAATAGGAAACATGGCAACTTGACATTTTATGTAACCCAACTACTAAATGGGCACGGCTGCTTCAGAAACAATCTCTTTCGATTTGGCCACGACACAGAGGCGGATTGCACTTGGTGCAACAACGGAGTAGAAGAAACAGCTGAGCACTTGTTGGTAGTCTGTCCTAGATTCCAGCTTGCTAGGGGCGAGGCCTTGAGCGAGCCGATAACGGTGGACAATTTGGTAAGTATTATGATTGGCCAAGAGCATGTTTGGACTGCGGTATGTTTGTTCGCAAAACGAGTGATGAATGAACTGAAAAGATTAGAACACAACAAGGGGAAAAGTCGACGCTGGGGATCCACTAGACCATCT
Source organism: Stegana nigrithorax (assembly GCA_037044495.1). Taxonomy (NCBI): domain Eukaryota; kingdom Metazoa; phylum Arthropoda; class Insecta; order Diptera; family Drosophilidae; genus Stegana; species Stegana nigrithorax. The sequence goes on along the minus strand of JBAMBQ010001696.1, from coordinate 20,769 downwards.
GCGTGTGGCATTGTGAAACAATGCTCACAGGCGGTAGCGCAATGCCCGCAGGCGGTTGAATCTGGAATCTTCTTTATCTTCTTCATCTTCTCCCTATCCGTCATACTCTTCTTCTACTTCTCCTGATATTTTTTCTTTTGTAAATTTCTTTTTTTTTTTCTTACGTAGTATTTATTAAATGAAATAAAAAATAAATGTAACAAAACTATTTTTTTTTATTATATAAATATTTAATATTTAACGTAAAAGTCCCATCATTTAAAAAAAAATGATACGCATTTTCCCATTTAATTCCACTACCACTAAAAGACAATTCAACATTAATAACACCTCAATATATTGCCTATTCTAACGAAGAAATTACAATATCTATCACAATACACCATGTAACATTTTAAATAAGTTATACATTAGCGACCGACCAGCCATTACAGTGAGCCGTCGATCATCAACATACTCTCGGGAAAGAGCCCGACATGCAACATTATACACTCATCATAAGAAAAACAAATATTCGATCCGGAACCAAATTTCGTAATCCTTTCTAATGAAAAAAAAAATACTAATAAACTCCACTTGCAGTGAACCAATATATGCAGAAGGTTCAGCAATAGTGTGCTACCAAAACTGTACACTACACGTAAACAACAACTACGTTGGCCACACAAGAGCCCAACACTCTTTAGTGGAAGTCTCTGAAATATGAAACACCCACAATAAATAACATTTTCACTTAACATTTAATTAACCTTTTAATACCAGTAAAAAATAACACTTCCTAATGAGAACGCCACCTAAAAATTATGAGAGTGGTCCGATTTCTTCTATTTATTACACCATGATTTGTAGTAATGTTTTTTGCATGGAATATCAAGGAAATTATTTATATCAGCTGTATAATGTAATTAAAATTTGAACAAGGCATCAATTAGAATGATTTTGTGAAAAAATACAATTGTATATTAGATTACCACAAAGATCAAGACTGGTTAGTTCTAAGACCAGACGACTACTATGAAGATATTGCAATACCAATGCAAAATTCACCATGCATTAACGCAATAACGATCCCGGCAAGATCTGAAGTAATCAGACAAATAAAAGTAATTAGCCCGGAAACCGAGGTGCTCATTCCAAATCAAATAATACAAAATGGAATATTTGTCGCTAACACAATAGCAAATAGCACCAATACGTACCAATTGTAAACACTACAACTACTATTTCGCTGGATTATCCCCAACGCAAGCATTTCTCTATATGGACGACTTAGTTGTACTGGGCCGCTCCGAGAGACATATGTTAAAAAATTTAACAGATGTGTTTCAAACGTGCCGAAAGTACAATCTAAAATTACACCCAGACAAGTGCACATTTTTTAGTCACGAAGTGACATATTTAGGCCATAAATGTACCAATAAAGGCATTCTTCCAGATGATAGCAAATTTAAAATAATTCTAGACTATCCACAACCCAAAAATGCCGATGAAACGAAGAGATTCGTTGCATTCTGCAACTATTACAGACGTTTCGTTCCCAATTTCGCGGAACACTCCAGAGTACTCACAAAACTCTGCAAGAAAAATGCAATATTTGAGTGGACCAATGCATGCGAAAACGCATTCCAATATCTAAAACAGGCACTTCTAAGCCCTAATATACTGCAATACCCAGACTTCTCAAAACAATTTTGTATCACCACCGATGCTAGTAAATACGCATGTGGTGCCGTACTTAGCCAAGAGTACGACGGAATACAACTTCCTATAGCATATGCCTCACGATCATTCACAAAAGGTGAGAGCAATAAATCTACAATAGAACAAGAATTAGCAGCCATCCATTGGGCCATAACTCACTTCAGGCCATATATATTCGGCACTAAATTCTTAGTAAAGAGTGACCACCGACCACTGTCTTACCTTTTCGCTATGAAAAATCCATCGTCAAAATTAACACGAATGAGGTTGGATCTAGAAGAATATGATTTTACTGTTGAGTACCTGAGGGGCAAAGAAAATTACGCAGCAGACGCATTATCACGCATAGATTTCAAAGATATAAAAAATATGTCGCTGTGTAATAGTAACATTTTCAAGGTAACCACTAGACAACAGGCAAAAATAAAACTAAACGAAAAAGAGCCTGAAAACACGCACGAGATGCGATGTTCTAAAATTAACGTATATGAAGCGTTCAGTTGCAAATTAAGAAAAAACAGCGCCAAGCTAGCAATTAATGGCGACTGTATAAAAATATTTAAAAATAAAAAGGTAATTACCAAAAATATATGCAACATTATCATTAATGGAGAAATTGATTTGGATCAATTGTTCCAACTGCTTGAAAAATTAGCAGGTGAAAATGGATTGCACAAGCTGCAGCAGTCACTAGATGACAAAATATTTGAAAAGACCATGGTCTCAGAATACAAAGAAAAAGGAAATAAAACTCTCGAGAAACTAATAATAGCACTGACGCCAAAAATAACAAAAATCGTTACCAACAAAGACAAATTAAAAATCTTACAGAAGTACCACGATGACCCAATCTGGGGTGGCCACCCAGGGATCACGCGGACTCTAAATAAAATTAGAAAATACTACTCTTGGAAAAACATGACAAAAGACGTGACAAGATATGTTAAAACATGTGACAAATGTCAAAGAAACAAGTCACAAAAACAGAACAAAGAAAAAATGATCACCACAGACACACCAGCAGGTGCTTTCGATGTCGTATTAATAGATACTATTGGACCATTACCAATTACAGAAAATAGCAACACCTATGCAGTCACCATCATATGTGACTTGACAAAGTATCTAGTATCAATACCAATCGCTAACAAGAATGCATTAACGGTTGCAAAAGCGATTGTGGATAATTTCATACTCGTGTATGGCCCCATGAAAAAGGTAATTACTGATATGGGCACCGAGTACAAAAATCAAATAATGGACGAAATAGCGAAACTACTGAAAATAGAGAATATAACTTCCACTGCGTATCACCATCAAACGCTGGGAACGGTTGAAAGAAACCACAGAACATTCAACGAGTACGTGCGATCGTACATATCAGTAAACATGAATGACTGGGATGAGTGGATAAAATATTTCACATACTGCTACAACACAACCCCATCAGTAGTGCATGACTACTGCCCTTTTGAGTTAGTGTTTGGCAAATCTCCGCCCAAACACGACTTTCTCTCCAAAACTCAGGTAGATCCCGTTTACAACGTAGACGCTTACGAGAAAGAAGTACGATATAGATTGCAAACAGCACACAAAAGAGCTAGCGATCTAATACGAAAACAAAAAATATTGACAAAAAATCATTATGACAAAAAGTCTAATGAAGCAAACATACAAGTAGGAGATTTAGTCTTAATACAGAATGTAGGACATAAATTAGATAGTATATACAAGGGCCCTTTCTCAGTTATAAGCATAGATGATAGAAACAATATAATAGTTAGTTTAAACAAGGACAAAACAATGACCGTTCATAAAGATAGAACTAAAAAATACAATAAATAATCAAAAAAAAATATATAACACAATCATTTTCATCATCATCACCACACTTACTGAACAAAAAAAAAAAAAAAAAATTTATATATTTATAAGAAATTTAAAAAGTCAAAACAGATTGAATTAATAATAATAAAAAAAAAAAAAAAAAAATTAATAAAATAAATTAATAACAATAACAATACTAAAAAAAAAAAAAAAAACATACTTTTACTTTTTACATATATATACATATACTTTTTTTACTATATAAATTCAATCTCCAAAAAAGGGAGGTGTAGTATGTATGTCAACACAGTACATTGGCACACAAGCCAGCGGAGTACATTGGCATACATATTATTATATTTGTAATAAGCGCATCGTAGTATATAATTTAATAAAAGTAAACTCGAACAACACGGTCTTTTTTAATAAAAAACAGAACCTAACATAACACAGCAAAGCACAAATCACGACAATGTAGATTATGACAGCTTTGCCATCGCGGTAGTTGAAGAAGTCGACGATGAGGCTATTGTATACGATTCCGTGCAATGTAATTTTTTAGAGGTAATTCCAGGCACCTATTATCAAAGGGGAGTTGGCTGGGAAATCACTAAGATTCCTAATAGACACGGAGCGGCAAAGAGCTACCTTAAGCCTTTAAAGAAGCTCAAAGTCATAGTTCCGGCTGAGAACCCGTTCACCGGGAGTTCCACCCACGGTTAAACAAAAATCCAAAACAAATGCTTGATAAATTTGTTTTGGTGTACTTCTGCAATTTTTTTATAAGACTCTCTGGCGTTATTCGAAAGAATTGTCGGCTTCGATTTGCTAGTAGGGACAACGCTTCTAAAGCTAATATGATTAGTAACGGTACTACATCAGAGACTTTGCAATACCACAGTGTCGGCAATATCAACTTCACTTACGTGGATGACATAATTGTTCCTAGACCTATAAAAGAACAGTTCAGAGATATGCTATTAAAAAGAATCAGAGGTTTCACAAGCCCAGATAAGGCATTGCCGTTCCACACTTTTGTAATGACCACAATCCGCACTGTAGACAACTTTCCTATTTACTCTAAATTGTACCCCCAACCTTTGCGAGTCATTAGACTTTCGAGGTCAATAATAATCCAACTAGTGTCGTCGACAAAAAAAGGTGTGACACCCACGGTAACAAAAATAAGGGTCTAGTTATCGACTTCATGACACTAATCGAAAAGACCGTAGACGACAAATATCCAATCCCATGATTCTTGCGAATTTAGGAAAAGCGAGAATCTACATCTTTTTTTTTTTTTTTTTTTTTTCGCAGACGTTGTGGTCGCGCACTACCAAGCAAGAGGACTTACGAAACCAGACTTAGTGTCTGTTCCACAGCCACTACCTAATGGTCAACAGCTGCTTTATCTACTTAACAAATATTTATATATATAGATTAAAAAACACTAATTACAAAAATTAAACAAACTAGATTAAAATTAATACGACTATTAGTAGTATAAATTAAAATAAGTATCTATTCTATGTAATTTCATTAAAACTACAAGTAAGAAGAGATTTTAAAGTGTGAGAAGAGACTATGTTACAAAGTAAATGATAGTTAGGGTTATAAGCCAAACACATAACATAAAAGGGATCATGCAATAGGAAAGATGATCGTGCAGTGTTTAGTCTAATCGGCAAATAATATCTTGTTAAACGCGAAGGCACGGTAAAATTTATTTTCCCAAGAATATAAGGAGAATTGACATTGCCGTTTATCAGGTTATGAAGAAAAAGAATACCTAACACGGATCTCCGACTAGCTAAGGTAGGAAGATTAATCAATTTAAGGCGGCAATGGTATGAAGGGATCCGAATTGCAGAATTCCAGTTTAATCCACGCAACGCAAAAAGCAAAAATTGTTTTTGGACAGATTCAATACGGTCAGAATATGTTGTGAGTTGGGGATTCCAAACACATGAAGCATATTCTAAAATCGGACGAACCAACGAAGTGAAAAGCTGCTTGGTGGTATACGGATCATTAAATTCTTTAGACCATCTCTTAATAAAGCCAAGAACACCTCTAGCTTTATTAGTGGTCATGAGAATGTGAGAACTAAAGTTAAGTTTCAGGCTCATCAAATCACTTAAGTCGTTAAATTCATAAACACGTGCTAAAGTAGAACCGTTTAAGGAGTAGGAATACAACCTAGGTTTGCTACGAGTGAAAGACATTACTTTAAACTTTTCACAATTAAGGTAAAGAAAATTATCCTTACACCACACTGAAAGTTGATCGAGGTCTTCTAGAAGAGATTTATGATGAAGTGAATCCAGAGTAAAACAAAGTTTTACATTATCAGCAAACATAAGCATATGAGAATGCTTAATAACCGATGGAAGTTCATTTATGAAAATGTTAAAAAACAAAGGACCTAAGTGGCTGCCCTGTGGGATACCAGAATGGACATAAATATTTTTAGAAACACAGCCATTAAATAAAACTTTTTGGGACATACCTCTTAAATAGCTATCAATCCACAATACAAGTTTAGGCGGAAAGCCAAATCTATCTAATTTGGTAAGAAGCAACAAATGGCAAACACTATCAAATGCTTTACTGAAATCTGTATAAATAACATCTGTCTGACAACAACGGGAAAATCCACTGGATACAAGTGAAGTGAACTCCAGAAGATTTGTAACTGTTGTACGTTTTTTACAAAAGCCATGTTGAGATATACTCAAATTTGGAATAATATAATGCTGAAAGCTGGTCATTAATTATATGTTCCAATAACTTTGGTATTGCGCATAGCTTAGCAATACCTCGGTAGTTTGAGATATCCCTTTTACTACATTTTTTATGAAGAGGCAAAATGTAGGATTCTTTCCATACAATAGGAAAAGAAAAGGTCGCAAGCGATAAATTGAACAACTTACGAAGAGGAAGAAGTAAAGCGCTAGCACAGTACTTTAAAACACATGCACAATCAGTATTTAAGAGAAACTGGTTAAGTTTGCCAAAATCAGTTTTTCTAAAACAAAAAGACTTACTAGCTTTCCCACTAGGTGAATTCGATGAAGATGTCTTCATAAGAATTTCTAGCTGAATAGTAGGGTGGTAACTATCTTCAGGGGTAGATAACAGATTAGACCTACGCACTGAAAAATCTGTGGCGCGATCAGTAAAAACTAAGTCAAGTGTACGATTCATACTATTCTTAATAAAATTTATTTGCTCAAGAGAATCATCTAATATTGCATCAACAAATTTACACGAAGAGCCAGGTACAAGGGAATTAAAACGAGTGGACAAATTTGATAGAATCCACATGAGCCGTGTAAATAATATCATCAGATCAAGGTGGAATATAAGAACAAGTCAAAAATGTATTGCATTTGTTAACTGAAACTTTAACACAAAGAAACTCAATATTATTAGAGAAAGGGGTAAGTATTTCATCGGCGCATAGAGACGAACTGACAGAAATCAGAACACCACCACCAATTCTCGCGGACCGATTTTTCCTAAAAGTTACAAAATTACTATTAAAGATTTCTGAGTTAAGGACTTCAGGGCGGAGCCAGGTTTCAACAAAGACAATAATATCAGAATCAAAAGAAAAGCTATCGAGAAATAACCTTTTCAGTTTACAATTAATTCCTCTAACGTTTTGAAAAGATACCAACAGAGTTGACAGCTGAGAATTATTTACTTTTTTCTCTGTTTTGCCGCACTTTTTGAATTTTTTGGTACCGGGACTAAATTAGCTACAATAGGTGGAGCTTTTTTCCGATCTTTGTAATCATATTCATGCACAATACAATTACTAGGCCAAAAGTCGGGTTTAAGCAATTCCGCGAAATAATCGCCCAGAAATATAATTTTAAACGAAGAAATAGATTGCTAATGCGCAAACTTAAATTTATTTATAATAGTATTAGAGATAAATGGACATTTAGAAACTATGTAATAATTAACATCACATTCCGTAGTGTCAATGGCCAACCGGGAGACAAAGACAGCCTTAGTGACAGGAACGACAACTAAGGGCTTAGGTGGAATTTTGACTGAATGCTGTATAGTTGCCACAACAGCAGGGTTAGAAACACCTGTATTAACTGCCACAGCAAAAGAAACTGGAGGAGAAACTGACATAGGAGTTGAATACACCTGGTCGCTCTTTTGATTTAAGCAACCAGGATTATTTAGGCTGTCATCAGCATTAATAACAATTGTAGGGGGCACTTTTGTTTTAGAAGATTTGGCCTTCTTCCGTTTAGGAGACAAATCAGAACATTTGTACTCCTCAAAAGATTTTTCATAATCTTCTAGTTTTTCACCTAGTTGTTTATAATCCTTTACTAACTCCAAAGTCTTTTTGCCAAGAGTGTTGTTGTTGTTGGATTTGAAGTGTGCGCAAATTTTTTGCTGCTGACAATCCGTTTGCTTGCTACATTTTATGAGTTCCTGGTATGAAGAGTCGCTAGTCAACGGTATCGTCTGAAATACATGTGTTTGTGTTTTCGTGCAAAAAAGAATTTGTCATAATTGTAGAAGTTTTGAATATTTCTTTGATTACAAAATATATTTTTTGCATTGTGTTGCTGCTGATTCTTTATTATTATATGAATTTCATTCTGCTTTTTATGTGTGCTTGGTATAAACTGGCCGTCGAATTGAACTTGTGTATGCATTTGGACAGCAACACCTGCAGTATGAGTATACACACTAATAAGCTAATTTGTCATTACTTTATTTATTTTATTTCATTACTTCAATTCTTAAGCTAGTAACTTTTTCTTGATTGTAATGAAATAGTGGCTCCACTTCTTCATTGTTACGGCCATTTAAATTCTAAAAGCTTCTTCTTACCACTTTGATTGTGAAAACGAAGGAAGTCAAAGCTAGTTAGAATATTTTGCAAATATCATGCATTACTTGTGAAAATTACTATCACCAAAATTCATTTATTAAAATATGATGCAATTATTGAGTTTATATATAATCTAGAAAGGCAGGGCTATAGTCGGGCGTAACCGACTATAGAAAACCCTGTACCCAATCCAAAGCTGAATATATTTTTTTGTTGCTTTAATATTTTGTATTCATTATGTAAGGATGTTTCAAGAAAAAAAAAATTTTTTGTTCTTTTTACTAAAAGCCATTTATCGACCGATTGTTCCTATGGCGGCTATATGCTATAGTAAACCGATATTTATAATATTCAAGAATATGATTGGATATTACTTAAAATCATGAAATCTAAAATTTGGTAACGATATCTTAGTAAACAAAAGAGTTTTTCTCAGTAAATGTTGTTTTTCGGCCGATCGTTCCTATGACAGCTATATTATATAGTAAACCGATATATATAATATTGAGATATGTAATTGAGCATTAGCTGAAACTGTTACATCCAAAATTTGGTGACTATATCTTGAAAAACAAAAGGATTTTTATTATTAAATGTGAGTTTTCACCCCATCGTTCCTATGGCAGCTATATGTTATAGGTCGAATATCGAAGAAAAAAATAAACTTGTTATTTCTATGGATTGGGGGAGTCTTCGTGCAAAATTTGGTGGTTGTCGGTCTTACCGTTTCTGAGATCTGTTTATTCATACAGATAGACGGACAGACGGACATGGCTATATCGACTCGCCTTTCGATGCGGATCAAGAATATATACTTTATGGGGTCTGTGATCCTCCTTCTTGCCGTTACATACATTTGCACAACTTTAATATACCCTTTATTTTTTTTTTGGTACAGGGTATAAAAAAATTTGGGCCGCATCCAAATGCACTGCCGATCAATCGAAACACCAGTTCGTTCAGGTTAAGTGGAAAAATTTTTATATGAAAACAATTTAATCCGACTACGCTAAATATGAATAGTTGGTAGACGGAAAGAGTAGTAATATGAACACAAATCATACGAAAACTGCACACAAAAAGTTTTAAAACCAAATTCAAAATAAAGACAAGAAACATGAATGCGAGCAGTACTTATGTAGGTAAGAAAGGCAGAACGACAACACAAAGAGTAAATTAGAGCAGATTTCTAAATTTTGGTCTCGGAAGTTAAGTTTGTCTTCCACTACACGCTGCCCGCCGCTGCCTGATTTTGTCATTCGAAGTTGAAATTTTATTTGTATGAGATGCGTCTTCTTATATCTCTATATTTTCTGGTAAGATATGTTATTTATAAATTATTAAAAGTGGTAATTATCCGTTGGTAATTACACTTTTAACTATTTGAATTAATAATTGTTCTTCTTTAATTATGTTTTCGGTTTAAAAAGAAACACACACACTTTGTTGTAAAGCATTTTATTGAACACTAGTTTAGAACCAACTTCACAGAATTAAAATACCTAACGCAAAACCTACTCAACGAAGCAGCGGGCGGAAGCAGTGATCAGTTGCGGCGGCAGCGGCATAGCAGTGGTTGTTGCCTATTGATGCACTTGTGCCAAATTCGCCAATATAAGATATTTTAACTGCTCCCCTTCTAAGTGGCGACAGTCTCGGTGGCCTTGAAGATTCTTGCGGCTAACTTGTCGCAAGTTCTGGCGGCAGCCCTCTTTTCGTAGCATTTTACTCCGACTAATGTAGTCATTCCATTACAATAACTAAGATGAAGATTGTGGACCTCGCCTCGATAACTTAAATTACCATGTGACTAGTCAGGTTGAGGTTTCAAACTACCGAGGCTCTTGGTTCGCGGAGGGGTGTAGTGTTGGTGTTGCTATATTTGGTCCCATTTACTTTAGCTTCCTCTGTAAACGTTACCAGGAAGGCCCCCTTGATGGTTCTCGGGGAAGTACTGTCTTCGCTCACTTTCATGACCCAATTGTGAATCAGTATAAAATCTTCGTCGATCACCTTGGCCGGAGGCAAATGACCGGTGGTGGTAGGGCAATGCTTCTGATAGATTTTTGGCAAATTGCTTGGGTGTAGCTCCGACTTCCACACGTAGCGACCATACTGTACGAGGCGTCTGATATTTTCTCTGCTTTTATAATTTCTGTTATATCATCGGAATCTAAATTTACTGGGTTAGCAAGCTTTAATCTTGCCAAGGTGATAACGAAATTTATTTCAGATTCGTGGTTATGGCTCTATTTCTGGCTAAAAGGATTTCGAAAACGTGGCTGGTGTCAATTTTGATTGTTTTTGCTACTGATATGACCATATTAATAGCCCGAGTGCGTCGGTTGATCTGTTTTTGTAGATGAGTGTTAAAAGTAACCTGTTTATTATTTGGGTCGATAAAGTCGGACTGTCTAGTGTTGAGGTTGATGAAGTCGTTGAAGTCCGGAGTACCTGCAAGGTCCTTGAATGATGTCCCAAGGCTATTTATGCTACTTGTCATTCTGTGGAGTGCGTCAAGGAGGTTCAGTAGTCTGTTTATTTGTTCTATGTCTGCAGTCAGTAATTTTTTCTATGGGATTGGGAAAAAAAGTGCTGCCATATTGAGAGTTTCGACCGCTAGTTGTCTGTATTCGTCCAGGTCTATCACATGTCTGATGTATCCGTAGTCCAAATTAAGGCATCTCCATCCTCGATGGGGATATAGTGCACGTCGGTGTAATCAATCAGTTTAGTCCAAGACTGAGGGAACAGGTAGAGGGATAGCGTCGCGAGGAGCCTGGGGAATCGAGAGTGGATTATTTAGTTTAAAGCTGCCTTTGAGAACTATTCTGCCTATAACCTGTACTGTGGTACCGAAATCATTTTCAACGATTTCGTCTAAGTAAAGAGGGGAAACCTTATTACCTGACTCGAATTTGCGTATCTGCCTGTGTTTGTTGTATGACTTTAGGTTGGCCCTTTTGGTTTTTTCTAATATTGGTTACGCTATAAATCGTTCTGTTATACTCTGCAGTGGATAAGAGTGTTAGATCTACGGTGTCCACAGTATTTCTTTCTAATTTCAAACATGTGGCTGTTTCGGCTTAAGTACTGTGGAATCTTTCGACCTGACCGTTAGCACCTCTAAGAGTAGGTGAGTTTACTATCTTGATCAAGTGGTTGAAAAGGATGGACTTTAGGGTTTGGGAATTTAGCCACTTTCCGTTATCGCAGTAAATCGTATGGGCTTTGTCGTGGAAGATCATTAGCTGCAAGATGGATGGTTTCACGTCGACTATAGTTCGCGATGCTGTTGATTGTACGATAGCAAACTCAGAGAGTTTGTTGATGCATGTCCGGAAGTGCTTTGCGTATATAGAAAATATATCGACGGGGAGTACCTCACCTACTCGTAAGGCTACTGATGTTTCGCCAATCGCTTGCTTGACGAGGTGCCACTCATATTTGGCCTTGCAACATATCTTGCAATTGGTGACTATTTTTCGAGCCATTTTGTCTATTTTTAAAAAAAATGAGTCCGATAACACCTGTTTCACGTTCTCCTGAGCTGTCCTATGTGCTTTATTGCGCTCTGCCAGTATTATTTCCACTTGGTCGTCTGGGTTGGTAATGTACGTAACGATCCGCTTCTTATATCGGAATCTTGTAGATGGGAATAATTCGGTCAGTTTGTGCTGGACCTAGTACCCTTAACTCACAAAATATCGTGTTCACTACGTCTTGCTTTACTTATAACTGCAGATTCTCCAAAAAAGAGGTAGGGCCAGTATAGGTTATATGGTGTTTTATTTTATTTCCAAATAGAATAAAAGTTATTTTTTTTCGAAATGCTACCTTCCTCGATGATTATCTGGTTTCGTAAACAGTTTAACGGTTTGTTGATCGGCTCAATCACGTACATTTGTGACTCTACACTTTGAATAGAAGCCGAGGTAGAGTTTGGATCAACTTCCAGGGTGTCGATGTATTGAAACGATACAATGCTTTCCAGCGTTTTATCCTAGAGTTCGGATAATTTTCGGATACTGTGAAGGTAAGGGGTTGGTAATCTGAGAAAATTTTAGTTCCTTAACTTTATTAGGGCCAAGACTATTTCTAGTACCTCTCATTCGTTGTTTGCATAGTATTCATCCTTTTTTCTTAGAGATCTGGAAATTATTATGAGTAGTCGAACATTTTGGGCGTGCACTGTTCCCAATGGATCTAAGGACGCACCAGCGTTGAGATTGAAATACTTCTCGAAATCACGAAAAGATTACATAACGTCTTCCGATATTAAGATTTTTTTTAGCTTTTCGAATGCCTTAGTGCCGTCGGAGTCGAGATCAATTCTAATCTTTTATGAATATTTGGCACAGTGGTTTTGAAATTTTTTTGAAATACTTGAAGAAGCATCTGTAATATCCAGTCATGTTTAGGATAAATCGAAGACCTCGAGGCTTGGTTTTTTTTTTTTTTTTTTTTTTAATTTTTTCGCAGACGTTGTGGTAGCGCACTACCAAGCAAGAGGACATACGAAACCAGACCTAGTGTCTGTTCCACAGCTACGACCAAATGGTCAACAGCTGCTTTATCTACTTAACAAATATTTACTTATAGATTAAAAAACACTAATAACAAAAGTTGGGGAAAGTTTCTAATTGACTCGGTTCTTTCACTGCGTGTTTTTATACCTCTGATGGATACCGTATCACATAAGTAGTCCAGTTCGGTTCCGAAGAACTGCGATTTATCTGTTGATACTCTCATGATGGCCAGTAATAGCTTCTTCAAGACAGTTTGCATATGGTTAACATGCTCCTCACTTTATCGATTTTTTCTTTGAAGCCAAAAGCAGGCGAGAGAATACGTACTCGCCATTGTTTAAGTAGAAGGCTAAAGGGCTGACGGTTGCGTTGACCGCCTATCTCCAAGACATGTACCTAGCATGGACCCCTTTAAATTCTGGCACCGATTTCACGTTAGGTAGAACCTCGACATCCCTGTATTCTTCTACCATATCAGCATGGATTTCTTAAGCATTTAGCCTACCAGAAAGTTCTTGTATCACTGCTTGAAGTTGAAGGCATTCCCTAGCATATTGCCTTTGCTGATTTTCTATTGCAGATGCCACTGCCGCAGCCACAACTGTCTGAATCTGATCAGCGTTCATATTATAAAAGGGTTAAGTTGTTGTAACAGGTGTTTGTTGGAAAATTTTTAATTAAGTCCTAAAGAAAGTTTTACCGCATTTTCCTTTTTTTCTCCAAAAAACAAAAAATTTTTCCTACTGGTTACCGATTTAAAATTAATAAAATTCACTTTTTATTATTATTACGTGGTCATACGGTTTACTGTAACACAAACTTTGCTGTATAATTCCAAATGAACAAATTTAAATGACTTACTATACAAGTATTAAAATTATATATATATATATATTCGAATGTACAGTTCTAAATGATTTAAAAAAATTTATTTATAACTATTTATATAGTTTCTTAAATAACTTAATTAAATTGCTATGATGTTGCTGTCCAGAGTGGCTGCTTTGGTTGATCCTATGTCTCTCGTCAATAGATGTGGCTTGTATTTATTATTTATTTTTTTAATTGTTCTTGAACTCTAGCGGCTTGATTTTTTTGCCAAAGGGATTGTTTATCTTTGCGGTTGCACGGCTTAATTTCACACTGGTTGTTTTTTCTTTGCGCTTTCGGGACTTGACTTCTTCTTATTCACACACGGAATATTTATTCTTGCGCTTTCGCGACTTGATTTTTTATTTTCCGTGAAAAAAGAAACGCTTTCTTCATTAAATTAATTTTTTAATTAATTTTTTCTTCACCGTGGAGTTCAAACATTGGGCGCCAATTATGAAAAGTGGTAATTATTTTTTAGCAACTACACTTTTAACTATTTGAATTAATACTTTTTCATCTATAATTATATTTTCGGTTTAAATAGAGACACGAATACTTTGTTGTAAAGCACTTTATTGAACAACAGTTTATAACTAACTATACTTAATTAAAATACCTAACGCGAAACCTACTCAGCAAAGCAGCGGGTGGCAGCAGTGGCCAGTTGCGGCGGCAGCAGCACAGCAGCGGTTGTTGCATGTTGATCCAGATGTTGATGTATCATTTTAAGCGCTTTGATATCTTTTCGTGGAATCGTATTGACAATGTTTATGCGCATGTTTTGTCGTTGCTTGAAACACATGTTAACTTGTTCGTTGACAACATCATTACTTTCTCTGAGAACGTGGGGATCATATCAAGCATGTAGGTTGGGTTCTAAAAAGCTTGTGCGACGCTCATATAAAAGTAGCTAGGGGAAATATACATTTCATTTAATTGTAGAAAATTATCTAACTTTAACGAGTCGCAACGAAATGCTTTCGAAAGGTTGAGGAACATCTTGGCATTGGAAGATGTGACTTTAAGGTACCCGGATTTCAAAAAACCGTTCGAGTCACGAGTCGGCACATGGGATCAGAGCGGTCCTTCCAAAAGGTGGCAGATCGATTACCATGATTTAAAAAGCTCTCAAAGACAACAAAGCGCACTGTTGAATTGTTGGCCAATGTGTGAGCACGGGGGTTCTACGGAACCAGAGATATTCATGTCTACACGGACCATCAACTTTTAACCTTCGCTATTTCCGATAGGAATCTAAATGCTAAATGCATATATATTCTACACCAAAAAAAAAAAAACAAATCCTCACTTGCGTTGATAAATTCTTTGGTTTAACCGATAGAATCGGCATTTATTGTGACAACGAAGAATTTTTTAGTTCTGAAACAATCACGACGTTATTAAGAGATCTCTTCAATATCGATCTAGTTAAAGCACCGCCCCTTTATAGTACTTCCAGTGGGCGGGTTTTGCGTTTCCACAGTATTCTACTGGAAATGGCAAGATATATTAAAATTTAAAGAAAAATTGACGTCACCGTCGAAGTGATTTTATTGTCCACGGTTCCATTATTCTGTTACAACCAAAAGGCCTATTTAAATAATTAACTCCTTTAGCGATGAGTTTAAATAAGAGATAAGAGACAGGTTGGAAAGGCTTAAACGCTGCAGTTACAAAGAAACAACCCAGCTAAACAGAAGCGAGTCTTCGAAGTGGGTGAAAAGGTGATGGTAAGAGCTAACAGAAAGGCTTGGCAATAAATTATCCCCCTAGGCACAGAATCGACAATTTATTAGGAACGACAGTTCTCATTAAGGGGAAGGAGGTCCACAAGGACAACCTGATTTAAACGGCCGATACAAGTAAACATTCTTTCCATGACATTGCAGGTTACCCTTGAGGATGTTCATGCTACTTACATGCGCGTCAGCACGAATGACCGATTATTCTCATTCAATTTACATCCCTATAGTAGACGGAGAAGTGTTTATCTTGAACGAATACAATTACTTACGGCACATGACGAACCTGACCTTGTACCAGAGGCAATCGACAAAACGAAGAAAAAATGTGAGCTGTGTCCACAGTCAGTGAAGAAGCTTTTAGAGACGAACCAAAAAGACATTGAAACAATGTTGTCTGATGTGAACGTGCACCACAGAATGGTCAGAAGTTTGGAGTTCTTGGAAGCAAGGCTAAGAAAGAACAGATTAATACGGTGCACTTATATGAGACGCTCTTATTGAGGAACCGAATTTTAAGTACACTGATGATTAAAAAGCGATTTTGAACACGCAAACCATGGATGTAACTAGTGTTAAGGTAGTCTTAGAAAATAATAATATTCATTTTCTTATTAAATATCCTGGGGTTAAGTTAGAATATAAAAAGGTAACCATTCTGCCGGTCACACACTTTAACGTGGCGCTGTAACAGAGTAAAGGCAGTGGCCGAATGCTTATAAACAACTGCCACACTTTCTGCAAAGAGGATTTTAATGACACCTGCGTCAGACAACTGCACTCAGGGACACAGCATAGTGCAAATCACGAGTCAGCCATCTAGCCGCCGTCGAAGAGATAGACGATGAAGTACTCGACATCAACGACAGCATGGCCGGGATTACGGTAGATGATGCATTACCCACAACAGTGAGAGGCACTCGCACGGCATTCGTAAACGGCTCCAAGTTCGTGAACTGGAAAAGCGCTCTCAGACAAATGCCAGGGATTGCGACTTTGCCACTACTCAACATTACCGAATATAATACAATATTGAGTCTGCCCTTCTTACAGCGTTTAAGCAAATCTAACCAAATCTAGATCATAGAAGTCCAAGGACACCGAAAGCCAATAATAATCACCGCTTCAGGGTTCTTGCTCTTTATTGTCCTGTGGGGAGTGATAGCTCTGGCGAAGTGCCGCCAAAAGAAAGTAGAGCAACCTTGGCAAGGCCGAGAGCGACCCTTTCCCAAAGGAGGAGTAGTTAACAACGAACACGGTGGAACAAAGAATTTGCCACTGAGAATTTGTACTGAAGCAAACGCTGACGTAGCTGGCAAATGTCTTTGAATTCGACTTCACGAGAGTCCGCAATAACAACGGACGATGTGTGATGACACTTGCACGAGGCGCAGAGTCAGCATTGCGAACGTATAACGACTGCAGCAAGCATGCACAATGATTAGAGAATTAGAGTTTTGTTAAGTTTTAAATTTTAAATTGGCTTCGAACTTAAATAAACGACCTCGCAAGCCTAGACCTTCTCACTTGAATAAACAATAATTCCCTGGTTTTTTGGGCTTCTCAAGCCTGGACGTTCTCACTTGAATAAACAATAATTCCCTGATTGCCTGGACTTCTCAATTGATTAAATAATAATTTATTAATTTAATCATACTGCAGGTGTTGCCGTCAAATTCCATACGCAAATTAAATTTGACTGCCTTCTTATACCTTTCACACATAAAAAGTAGAATGAAATGCCTATGAGTAGATAAAAAGACTTACAAAACCATATCTATTGTCTGTTTCACAGCTACGACCGATAATGGTCCACAGCTGCTTTATCTACCGACAAATACACTTATAGATTACAAAAACTAATTAATAAAACTAAACAACTAAAACAAATTATTTAAGTGTCAAGAGACGTACACATGGTGGTCGCTCGTATTAATTGTTTTACTTTTGTTTTGATTACCAGGATTTTTTATTTTGATATGATTGTAGTTGTTGTTGGACTAGTCGTTTGCGCAAAACTGATGTTGCGCTTTTTATCTTTCTCGCTAGAAGTTGTCGTGTGTATGTGGTAATTTTAAGTTCAGGGTTAGTATTTTTTGCGGTGAATACCATTTTTTTGGTAATGCAAGTGTGTTGCTGTTGTTGTTGAATTTGATAAGTAAGCAAATTTCCTGCTGCAGACAATTCTTTTGCTTGCTACATTTTATAAGAACCTGGTATGAAAAGTCGCTGTTCGACGGTACCGCCCGAAATACATATGAAATACAGAAAAGCATTTGTCATGATTTAGAAATTTTTATTACTTCTTCGTCTTCGGAATATATTTTTTGCTTTGTGCTGCTGATACTTCTTTATTGTCATGTGTGCCTGGTATAAAAAGGCTGTCGATTTGAATTTGTATATACAATTGGACAGCAACACCTGCACTGTTTTTTGCCTTTATACAAATACCTAGACAAGAGAAAATTATAACAATAGCGAAATATTTATTGTTTTCGTTTTTGTCAAATTAAAAAACAATTTCACATATACCAACGAAATGAATTTAGCTCGCACCCCACATGGGGGGTGGACTTAAAGCAAAACAAACAATGAAGCAGGATTACCCATCAACCAATGAACCTGAAAAACTGTCGACAGCCGAGTAGCCCGCAAAGCGCTCAAAAAGCTTGACGCACACGATGACACCAAAAAGTAAGAGTTCACCAATTTCACTGGTGCTGCCGCCAATAAAATTGGTTAGAAGATTCTCAGAGGCAGGCGCTTCTTTCAGTATGCTTGGCTATAATTACCGCTGCTGATGGACTCGCCAGTGGCGTAGTGTCGCCACTATTGCCTGTGACAAGCACCCAGATGCCAAACGACCAGAACACCAACCAAAAAGTAGCAATCACCCCAAAGAAATGTGCTTATCCATTTGAGGATAGCAGGAAAGTAGGCCGCTGCCCTCAGAGGACTCAGTGAAGGTAGCTGAGTTGCCCCGCACCCCGCCTAGTACGGGTAACAGCAACACCTATGTCCTCCCAGTGCGGGAATTGGCCGCGATAGGGGTACTGGTAGATGAAATCAAGGCCTGTGTGGATAATCACTGAGCAATCAAAACAGTGTTCAAGGATAAGCTGGCCAGGATAAGAGTGCTTCAAAAGGTGGCTTATAAGAAGCTGATGGTACTGCACCCGGGCGACAGCAACCCTAGGGCAAAAACGAAAATGGCGAAGGATCCAACTAAACTGTTACCACATCGCAAGGCGTATAGTGTGGTGACCAAGTCACACGAAGCTGATAACCCAGAACTCAAAGGGAACAAGAAGGGTGTCTGGATCACCGCGAAGCATAACAAAAAGAACAAAATCAAACTGCGAGCCAAATCAGCAAGGACAGATGCGATAGTGATTGAAAACACAGGGAAGAACTCATATGCGGAAATGTTCAAACCGACCCCGCGCTACAGGGCAAAAATACGCAAGAGGGCCACTGGAGAACATTTATTCAAGATGAACAAAGTAGCTCACCCAGTAACAGAACAGCTGTAGAAAGCGGTTCAAGCTACCCTTGGAGTCGAAGTAGAAGTTAAGACCATAGCAGAGACGGAGCTCATTGAAATCCGTAACCTAGACGAAGTAGTGCGTTCAATCAGACTGCCGACAACAACTGCAACTAAGCTTTTGCTTTTGCGAAAATACGCATAGGGTGGGTGTACTGTAGAGCAAGATCCAAGCTAGAGCACAGACGATGCTATAGATGCTTGGGATTCGGGCATACGGCAGTAAACTGCAAAGGTCAGGACAGGTCCCGAGCATGTTTCAACTGGGGGGGGTGTGAACCATCAGTCAAAGTGGTGTAAAAACCCACCTAATTGCACCATTTGCGCTATGATTGATGTCGGCAAGGCTAGCAGACTATGTCCAGCATATCAACGGGCAATGAAAAATATGAGTCCAACATGAGAGTGCTGCATCTAAATTTAAATCACCGCAGGACAGCGTAAGATCTTCTATCCCAGACAATTAGGGAACAAAAGATCGACATCGCCATTCTAAGGGAACCATACAAGGCTAAAGATGATAAAATATTGATTTAGGAGGAGTAGTCATATGGTGTTGCGGCAACACTCTGCCAACCATGGTAGAATGACCATCAGCTGCAAGATATGTTAGAGCCAGATGCACAAACACCTTCATCTACAACTGGCACATTGCCCCAAGTATATCTGAACAGAGTTTCGCTGACATCATCGACAGCCTAGCATCGGATGCTAGGGGGAAACACCTAGAATTAATAGGTGGTGATTTCAACGCAATAACAATGGAATGGGGAAGCGCAAAAACCAGCAGACGGGGGAAAATCCTACTGGAGGGACTGGGTAGCCTTGGAATAACTTTACTGAACACAGGAACCAGGCAAACCTTCACAAAGACCGGTAAAGGATCAATCATTGATATCACATTCGCAAGCAACAGCCTAGTGCGTGTCATCACATGAAGGGTGGCCGACTTCTACACAGGTAGCGACCACCAGGCGATATTGGTAGACACGTCCTATAGGTAGGTGCATCAACCGAGCAAAAAGGGCGGCTTACAAAATAGCTATTTTGGACAAAGACTTCCTACTTGCGAACATTAGAACAAACGAGGCCACAGGATACGCAAAGAAAACAGTTACAGAGTTTACACGGATGTTCAAAGATGCTTGTGATGTGGCCATGGATAAGACGAGGGGACGAGGTAACCACCACCCGGATTACTGGTGGAACCAAATCATAGCCGACACGATAAAAGAGACTTCATAGCCAGGAGGAAGTACCAGAGAGCAGCCAAAAGATACCACAGGCGAGGCGTAGGTCTAGAGGTAAAGACCCACCTACATGCGAAGAAGAGTTCTTGGATATAGTGGCAAATGGAATACTCCTAACCAGCACCGTTTGTGAAACTATACAACAGGTGCATGGCAGAAGGAATGGTGTCGAATAAATGAAAAGCGCAACGACTAGTACTCATCACAAAGGGCAATAAGCCACCGTATCCTACATGTCACTGTGCATGCTAATTTCAATAGGGAAAATATTCGAAATAATCATCAGCACACTTAGAAGGTAACGGAGAGCTATCAAGCATTTAATTTGGATTCCGCAAGAGACGTTCCACTATCGATGTAATGGATTTTTCTTTCTTTTCCCAATTGCATAATTATTCTGTCTCAAATAAGTTTGACTTTAATACAATATTAA
>JBAMBQ010001695.1:0-178622 GCA_037044495.1 Stegana nigrithorax | reverse complement strand
ATCTACATGCAATGAGTGATTGTTTTTATAGCCAACAGCGCCTGCTCTAATGCTTTCGCACACATTTTCTTTTTCACTTTATGCGAAGGTCATTCGTTTATGTTTTTCATTTCTGTTTTTGTTGCTTTCATTTTATTGTAATTTTTTTTTTCTTGTTTTTTATTAACTTGAATTGATATTTGATATTGTATTTTAATGGCATTTAAAAATTGAAAAGGGCCTTTTTTTATGGCAATTATTTGATTTTATTTTTTTTTTATTTATTTTTTATTCGTTCATGCAATGCTTTTGCATTGTGTAAAATTTCAATAAATATATTAAGCAACAACCTCGTGTGGCTTAAACTATGAGTGGCCGAATTGAATTTTTATATACCCATGCAATATTTTACATATGTATGTACATATACATACGTATGACTGTATGTATGCATATAATATTAAAATGTATTTACAATAATAATGCTGAATTCTTGATTTTGCAATTTTCCTTTTTTTTATATATATATTTTTTTTTATATTGTTTGACTGCCTTTGGGCTCTTAAAGCGTAAAAAATTAATTAAAGAGAAATATATAGCTCAATCGAACTCAATGAACTGACAGCCCAGCAATATCAATAATGATTTCTTTTTAGATAAGATAAACAACAAACTATCACTACTGCACTATCTAATAAGTAAATAACCTACTAACAAATCACTTCATAAGTAGGCCAGGCTTATGTGGACTGTTCGGCCCTTAAGTGCTTTAAATATTTTATTTGATGGAATTTCGAACGGAAGTCTGCTGTCATATCGCAGCACAAGAAAGCTTATCTGCACTTTGTTGCTGCTCACCGTAAGCCTAATTGACAAGATTTTCAAATTAGCAAACTGCTTTGAACGGAGCGCGCCCAAATACCCGGAAAAATGTGATTTCATTTTTGATTGAGTGTTTTCTTAACGGTTTTCTTAGCAAGCAATTTAAGCAATACAAGCGTAATACAAATCCATATTTGTTATAAATATTTCAGAGTAGACAATGTGCTATTCATGAATCAAACAAATGCTGTTCAGTATCTCTGAATATGCTTAAGTTTTATTTTTTTGCTAACAAAGCGCTTCAACATCATAATTAGTAGTTGTGCAGATTGTAAAGAATTCAAATAGAAAATAAAATAAACAAGAATCATTAAATTCGCCTGAAAAACCGGAAATTCCTCTAAATTTTTTTTTTTTTGTATTATTTATTCGGCACGTTCTATATTGCAGTTATCAAGAAATTTTAGTTATCGAGTTTGTGTTATCAAAGAGAAATGAAATTCACTGTCACGCGATTTCATTCGAATTATCAATAATAATAATAAAAAAAATAAAATTCATAGTAAGAAGATTTTTCTTTTGTAGCTGAAGCAGCCAAATATTTGTATACGAGTTTAAGAGCTTTCCACAACAAAGTTTACTCGTCAATTAAAATATACAAAGTAAATTTAATAAACAAATACTTTGCAATTTAATACTTCAATTTTAAAATTAGCCGCAACGTAGCTAAGTCAAAGTCATTTAAATTATTCAAATGCTTTTCGCGCTGACTTAATTGGCAATGCTGGAGTTTTTATTTATGCCACTAATTAGTGGAATAGAGAATTTTTTCAGTTGATTGCTTTGCAATTTTTGCGGTCGGACATGTCTTGTCTATTATTCCAAACTGGTAAAAGTTCCTCTGACTTGAATAGAATTTTTGGTTTTTATAAAATATTTTCAAAAATTTCTTATATAATTTCTACTTTTGGGTAATATTTAAAAAAATTTAAGCTGTTTAAGTATATACACCGAACTCTCGTTTTAAACGGTAGAAGCGTTATTTAGAAAACTGTGCAAAAAAATTTGTGTGTGTAAAGTTTTCGCATCCTCTAAATATTTTCCACACAAGCCAAGCAAAAAAAAAAATATTTCCTTTAATAGTAAAAAATAATAAATAATACAATATACATTTTACTAGTAAAGCAGCCATTAAATTAAAACCTTTAAGCAACACTACCTTTTAAAGTTTTTTAAGATTACTTATCACAAATATTATTTCTTGCTTTTCTTTGATCTTACACTAACATAAAATAAATAAAGTTTTTTTTACCAATTAGACAACGTATGCCCTTACTTATACTTTGTTATATAAGTATGTGATTCCCAAAATTTTTAAGTGCAAAAAATTGTGTCCTGAGAATATATTTAAGCAAAAAGTGTGAAATATGTGGCGGCAGAATTAAAGATTGGCAGCAAGAACCTTTTGGAGATTTTACGCGAGTATATTGTCCGTACTGCAAATGCCATATATGTATGTATCTGCCAAACTAAATGATTTACGAACAATCGCTACCATAAAACAACGCAAAAGCGCTGTGGGTTGTTCTGCCCAAAAGAAATAAAATAAAAGAGAAAAAAACAAATAAGATTTTATGCAAGTGTCAAAAGAACTATGAAACAGTCATGCACTGCAATAGCCCCTGTACGAGTAGATTCTCCAAAAAAATTGTGAAATATGTTGAATTCGGTCAGTGAATGCCATCTTCTTTTATATATGTATGTACATAAGAATGTTCTATATTATATACTTGTATTTGTCTATTTTTCTATTATGGGTTGCTATACCAAACATCCGTTTGCAATTAAACTTTGTTGAGTTGTGTGTATGTCTGATAAGGTTTCTATGATATTTTCGAGTTAAAAAGTAGGCAAGGTCACGAATTTGGTACATATGTATGTAAAGGATACCGGAAGTATAGCATCCATTGTATAAATGGGAAAAAAATACATTTTGTGGCGCATCGGGAGAACTGAGATTGGCTTATAAGTAATATGGTGAGGTGTTTAATTTAGTGCTAAGAAGAATGCTTCAAATCAGAAAACATAAATGGTCAAAGCAAGCGGGGATTTCTAGTTTTATATAAAATGTAAAGTCTATACATATTAGTCATCTGCATAAATGCATTCAGTTATTTAGCTTAACTGAGACCCGTTGAATTTCGTGCTCACTTTCGGTAACCAGACACAAAACGAATGAGTTCTGAGCGAGAGAGACAGAGCGCTACATAGCAAACGCACTGTACTCAAAAGAATCGAATGGACCAAGAAAAGCATTCATTGTACTCAACTCATTCATTTGGTAAATTGAATGTTTGGTTCAATAACTTTTTCTCTTTTTGTGACTAGTGGAAAATTCTTCGAACTTGTTATTATGAAATTTAGTTTGGAAGAGCAAATGTGTTTTGTGGGAGGAAATTGTGTGCAATTGTGTTGTGAAATGTAGTCGGGTGGAGCAAATGTGGGAAAATACGTACAAATAACATTCAATTCAATTCCGCACCGCTTCGTTTAATTTCGAATATAAAACATTGTATAAGCTGTTTCAGACATTGGAACTCATATTATCGACTGTAAATTCATTCATTTGAGCATGGGTACTAAAAATGTCGTTTTGAATGCATTCATTGCATATGCACAATCAATATACCGACACATCAAATTATGTTTATATTATACTAGCTGACCTAGCAGACGTTTTACTGCCCTTTTTGCACAACATC
Organism: Stegana nigrithorax; assembly: GCA_037044495.1. Lineage (NCBI taxonomy): Eukaryota > Metazoa > Arthropoda > Insecta > Diptera > Drosophilidae > Stegana > Stegana nigrithorax. The sequence continues at coordinate 175,059 of JBAMBQ010001695.1, read as the reverse complement.
AGCGATTAAATTATAGAAATCATTAATAATAAACCTATAAACAGTCACTAATATTGCTGGATTACTATCATTATGATTACAACAACAACAACATTCATATAAAATATATTTTAAAGTGTTTTAATGTTTCCACTCTTATTAGTAGCAACTAAGCGAAGCAACACAGCAATAAAAAATTACTGAGAGCGCACGCAAGCAAAAGAGCGTAAATGAAGTTTATTTTTGTGAGTATAATTACAACAATTGCAATTTCTGTTGTTGTTGTGTTACGAAATCTAAAAGCAATGATACGAAATCTATAAGCAGTGATTACATCCCAATTTATTAGCCGATTTATTAATGGTTATTCTGGAAGTCTCGGCAGATAGAAATATAACAAATCAAAAATAATAAAAATCGGTTCAATCGTTCTTCACTTACATATAGTGTAATTAATATGACTTTCTTTTATATATATTATATATATAAACATATAGATATTCATATATACATATATAGATATACATAGATAGACGATATAAGAAGAAGATTATAGTGGCTCCGAAATTATTTTAAAGTAATCCCAACAAAAAATTCTTTTAACGAGCTAGACAATGACATAGTCGACATTGATGTGTTAAAGTTCATTAAAGTAAAATTTAAAAAAATAAAATTTGTTGTGTTTTTTTTGGGTCTTTCGTTAAACAGTGTATGTTAGATGTTTCTGCTTTCCAAAAGTTGGCAGCACTACACAAGAATCTAGAAAACAGTAAACTAACGACTATGATTTATTTTCTGAAATGCCTGAGCATGCATGTGTGTGAATGTGAGCATTTGTGCGTAACGTGCGTGTCAGCGACGCGAGAACTGCCTAACCGACTGGGCAAATGTGGTTTTTTTTTTGGGTGTGAATTTTGCTGAACGAAAAAAAAATATGCAATGCGGCAACCTTGCCAGCGGTTATTTGGACGCAAAGTATTGTGGTTTGAAATTCTTGCTGTCAGCTCTGCATGTGTCGCAATGATAAGACAGAGGCAAGTCAAACCGCATTAAAAATAAAGTAAAAAAAAAAACAAAAACAAATAAAATAAATACAAACAGTTAGAAGTAAAAATAAAAAAGACGACACAGTATTTTAAATAAACTTAAGTATAATAAAAATACACAGTGGCACATCGAAATTGAGTTTTTTTCTTGTTTAATTTTTAGTTTTGAATTTTGTTTTGTGTGCGAAGACAGCTGAACAAGTTCTTATTCACATGAAAATGTTTTCGAAATGCGAATTCTTTTATGTGTATTGCACAATACTTAATTTCGTTTTGTTTATTTATTAAACGTATTTTGTATTCCATTAATTTTATTTTTGTGTTTTTGTTGTTGTTGTTGTTCTCACACAATAAATAAAACGAACGTGCGCTGCGACATGAGCAGCAGCAGCAGCAGCAGCCGCAAAAGCAACAAACACAACACAGCCAAAAACAAAAAATAAAAATAATCAAATAAAAAGAGACAACACTTAACATTACCAACATGTGGAAGCTGTTGACACAATTGAGCGAAATGTTTATTATTTTATTTACACGATTTTTCAAACTTTTTACGTATTTATGTTGTTTTTTTTTACGCTCATTTTTGTTTTATTTGTGTTTTAGTATTTTTAACATAAAATCACTTGTATGGCAAATAACTCTGTTGATTTTATTTATTTATTTATTTTTATGTTATTTTTCTTTTTTATTTATTTTTTTTTTATTTTTTGGCGCTCGACGCAAAGCAGAAATATGGCATAAAACATTTTACCATTTTTGGCCTGGCAGCCGAGTCGAAAAGTCGGTCAGTCGTTTATTACACTGCAGCACTGTACAATACTGTACAGTAAAGCACTCAAGCTCTGTTGTCAATGCTGACTTCAGGCTCAGATAACCAAATATGAAAAAAAAGAATACTTGCCATGAAAAATGAATTTATGACATATTTTTAAGAGATTTTTTCGTTTGGATTTTGTTGCCATAAAATTTTTTAATTGAATTTTTATATGCATGTATGCTATTTTCTTTTGTTGTATTTGTTCTCGCATTGATGTTATTTTTGCTATTTTGCATTTTTGGCAAGTTTTAGGATTGCAATAAATTCGAAGGCATTTTATGTTTATTTTACACCCAATGTAAAATTTTTTATTCGCAGCATTTTCATTGAAGTCAAAAGTTAATCGCATATAAAATTTCTTCGAATTTGTATCATAAATTTTTAAGTACCAGCAATGTGTAGATGCTTCTCAGCAAGTGCTTAGACAAAAATACATATTTCAAACATTGATTGATAGTGAGTAGCGTGTAAGAAATCTGCAAAGCTGATAAGTGGCATATTAAATTGATTTACGGCCCACGCCCCATGCTAGGCGCTCCGTTTGTTGCTAGGCTGTATGTCTTAAGGGCAAAATGTTTTCTTTTTCTATTTTTTTTTTTTTTTCATTTTTTGAAGTTTATTACTGCGTCACAATTATTCAATTTTTGCTTTGATGCTGATGCGTAAATAAAAGCCAAATAGGTTTTTGTAATATATTTTTTTGAAATGATGATTCTTAACTAAAGCCATATTAAATTTGGTATACATTTTACTATTGCGATATGTAGTAAAAAAAAAGTCATTCGCCCAACGTGGGGCTCGAACCCACGACCCTGAGATTAAGAGTCTCATGCTCTACCGACTGAGCTAGCCGGGCACTTGGTGGATGCCGTGTAATTCTAAAGATAGCAGTATAGTTTGATTGATTAAATTAGAAAGTGCGACCATACCATTTCAATCTTACATGAACAAGGGAAAGCAACATTTTGTTGATGCGGTTTTTTGTTATGCTGTGATTTTTACGTTTTAGTATTCTATCAAGGTTCAGTTGGAAGTAGTTGTGATTCCAAAAGATGCAGTATAATTGAGGATTACCTTATTAAGTGAGGTAAGGCATAATTCGAGAGCAATTGTTATTCGAAAGAAATTTCTTTGGTTAATTATTATTAGAACTCATCTGATGACAAAAGCAAAGTTTGCCAACCATGCATTGAAGATTATAAAATGACACAAGAGCACATGGAGGCTACATAAGCAAGACTGCCCAGGGATAGTAAATGACTAAACTATGCAGTTTTCATTAGATTACTCTAAAACAAATTCTTAGTTGCAAAAAAAAATAAAAATCAAAAAAAAAAAAAAATAAACAATTTGACTTGACAGTCTAGAATAGTAAAATAGAATGCAAATATCTGCGTTGGAGTGCAATAAAATTAACATTCGCCTATGAAAGGAAAGAACTGCAACAAAATACATGTACATATAAATGGATGTGTGCATGCTCAATGGAAAATGTATTTGTTTGCACATAAAAACTAAAACCAATTACTCACAAACACCATGCAACATAAACACTTTAGCACATCAACTATATGTACATACCAAAAGGCAGTTAAGACGAAGAGAAAAATGCAATTAAAAGCAAAAATTAATTAGAAAATTCTTGAAAATAGTGAAAGAGCGCACTTGAAAATCAAATAAAACTAAAACTGCACAACATCAGCAGCAGCAGCAGCAGAAGCCGCAGCCGCAGCAGTTGTTGGCCAAAAGCAAAAAACTTGAAATACGAAAAAGAACAAAAATAAAAGCAAAAAAATGAAATAAAAATAAAATCCACATGTTGTAGTCGTATTCGAGTATCAAATGCAATTCCAACAGTTTAGGCAACGAACCAAGCGTAGCGCATCTGCACACATTTGCACACACACACAGACTCACACACAGACACACACGCATGATGCGTCATTGCGCCACATGCTGTCAAAACAAATTTCAGCAATTCAACATTTCATGTGCATTTCCGTGGCACAATCAACTAAACAGTCTCCAGTCTGTAGTCTCTAGTCTCCCGCCGCACGCCAATAAAGCGGCCACAAAAAAGCTGTTAAACAGAGTTAATTACGACGCGACTAACGAGCGAGCGGCAGCAGCAGCAGCAGCGCTTCAACGGCTTTACCCCATAGGCGACCACGACAAGAGCAAAAGTACAAAACCAAGCCCACAATTCAACCCAACCCAGCCCAACTCAACCCAACCCAATCCAATACAATACAATCCAATCCAATCCAATTCCACCCAACTTAGTTGAAGCCAAGCCATGCCATGTCGAGCGTAGCCATGCCAAGCCAAGCCAATCCCAATGCACTAAGCGCACAGCACTCCAAAAACTAAATCGAAAATCAAGGTCAATGCATATAAATCGCATACGCACATGGCATGGCATACAGACACGCTGACACACACCCACACGCACGCCCAGTTTGGGAAAGCCACACAAACACACACACACACACAGCCCATCACCCAACCAAAATGCCAAACACACCCACACACGCACACCCACACACACACACACACAGACACACAGGCAGACAAGCCACACTGTAACTTTTGCGCGCGCAAATCTACAGCGGAAAATGGCAAAAATAGTCAGCTGACAAAAAAATAGAAATAAAATAAAAAGAAAACAGAAAACAGAAAAAAATGGCAAAACCAAATAAAACAACTAAAAATGGCGTCAACTGAATTATCTTGTCTTTGTTGCTGTTATTGTTGCTGTTGTTGTTGCTCTTACTGTTGTCATGGCTGCTGCCTCACAACTTTTCGATTCTATTTACACTTGGCTTGCCAGTGGCACTATCCGTCAGCCGCGTCGCCGTCACAGCCGCCACAGCAGTCGCCGCCAACGCCAGCGCCACGGCACAAAGTTCCACAACATGTCTGCCGGTGCTGCTGATGCTGCTCCTGCGTTTAACATAAATATACACTTTTGATTGGAAAAGTTAGACGACAGGCAGCAACGGTCGTGCGTATCGGGCGAGTGCAGTAAATGATATTTGTAGGAGACACACACACAAACATGCATTTATATGTATGTATGTATGTATGTATACATAAGTAAATATGTATTTATGTATCTGCATGTCTGTTTGTGTTGTGTCTAGGCACATGCCTGGCAGTGCGGCATGTGCAGGATGGGCACTTTGTGCCTTGTGCCTTGCGCCTGCGAAACGGCAGCAGTCGACTGGCAACTTGTTTGTGGCTAATTAAAATCTTCCATTTTGCACTTGGCGCATCATTTCCGTTAAGTTTGTTTCAAGTGCCGATTGAGTCGAGTGCAGGATGTGCCTTTATACTCTCAGTAGTGCTCATTAAACTTATGCGTGCAGGAAGTGTTAACATTTTCAAAATCTAATTAAATATGTAAGAAAATGTCCATAAAACGACAATTTTAGCCTGCTGCAGCGAACCTTTCCGTAACCGCCAGCATCGATATGCAATTTCCTGAATTGCTGTATTCATAAATCGTTGAGCACCAAACTCGCTATTAAAATAAAATTTGGCAGTTCTACCACAATATGGTATATTGGGAACTCATTAATCCGCATACCCACTTATTCGGATCGCCCCAAAATCATACTGTAATACAGGTAGATTTAAAAAATTTAAAATTTCTATTATGTCCCTTGTAATTCGGATAGACTATGGTTTCGCTAATCCGGATCGCATGTTTTATAATGCTAAGATTGATAATCCAGTAAAAAAAAAACACGTTTATTTCGGATTTCTTCTATTGATGCGTAAAGTTTATTTTCTACTTTTTGAAAAAAGAAAAATCTCCGACTAAGTATGAAATGTGACAAAAGTTTTCAGTCCGATTTCCGTTCTATATGTACCTTGAAAGTATTGTTTTTATCTTCTTTGAAATATTTATACTGTAAGTGCATACAAAATCTATGCATTCCAAAGTTCAATTGAGATAGCAATTGAAATGAACAGATCGGCCTGCAGCCATATTTTATACACATAGTAATGCCGGTTGCTTCGCTAAAAAAAAAAAAAAATTTTTTTGTCTGGCTGGAATGTTTTAATTTAACTGTTTAGCTCTCCCGATGCGCCAATAATAAAAATCTGCAGTGGCAGGCAAATAACTTCTTTACACTAACAAATGTGCCATACAGTAATAACTCGGCAATGAAAGCATCTAAGGCATATTGAATTCACATATTAAATTCATACATGTGTCGCCGGCATTACTGTTTATACGTATACAGCTAGTTAATATAATACAGTAGAATCTCGTTAATCCGAAGTAATGATTGAGGGATTTGGATTATTGAATTTTTGGGATTACATTAATTGCAATTTGGATTAAAGCATAGCGCAATTCGAACTAACAAGATTCTACTGTACTTACACACAGAGCACATTACAATGCTGTTAAGCTGTCTGGTCTGGTCTGCTTCTACCCAATTGGGGATAAATAGCCTAAAGGTCGATTGCGAAATATTTGCAACGTTTAACATACAAATTAATTACCTAAAAATATTAAATAAAAATAAAATACAAATTAGTAAAATAGTTGGCATATAGAACCAATTTGGGTTCCAAAATCATCCCATAATTTAGTAAAAATTTTATTAGATTGTCTTAGTTTAGTAATACTTATACCTAGGTCTAAAAACATTCGACCTTTGCACTTCAGATACGTAATTGGGTCAAAAGATACATTTTTAATCTAATAAAGTAAATATTCATTTAATATTTTTAAGCCCGGTTTATTTAAACAAACAAAAAAAAAAAAAAAACTGCTGAGCTATGACACATCAAAAGTAAACACAGCACATTTTTTTGGCTCAACATTTTGTCTCAAATTAATCATTTGGGTTCGCCTCTTAGCAGCGTAAGTGCGCAGAAAGCCACCCTAGCCACGTTAACCTCCCGAACGCTTTGGGATGACTAACGCCTGAGTGCCAAGTCATGTGTACAGTGAGCACCGCACATGCTTACGTATTAAATTAAATTTGTTGCTCAAATTAATTTAAGTTTGCAGCTTTGGCTTCGGCTTCGGCTCTGGCTTTGACTTTGGCTTTGTAGGGGCTTCAGCAGAGCAGACTGTTGCAGCTAGACACACTGTCAGCGACCGGTTGGGTTTGTTTAGCAAATAACTTTTGCGGCAAACAGTTGAACTCAACTAAACCATAAAACAAAGTTTCGCAAACAACTTCCACGTACAACTGTGCAATGTCCATTGCGTGTGTGTTGGCAGCCCACAAATGTACGAGTGGCCCAACTATCTTTTCATAATACCGGCTAACCCTGTCTGACACTCGCTGTGCTGCTATGCGCTGCTCTGCTGTGCTATGCTGTGCTATGCTTTGTGGTGAGGTATGGTGTGGTAGCTGAGGTGTGGTGAGCTCTGCTGTGGTGTGGTGTGGATGCTGATGATTTTGCGGTTATAAACAGCAGAGCTGCGTGTGAAACACTGCCACTGATTGTCCTGTCAACAGGCACGCACAGCCCGTGTAAATAAATGAGTGCCTATGTACCCCTGTACAGACATATATATGTACATACATATGTATGACGTTTATATGCTTTTATGCCTTACTGACGTCATTGTTTTGCTGTTTAGACACTCTGCACTTGACGTGGGTTGACTCACTTTCAGTCTGCACATTATGTGCGAGTAAGTAAGCAAAAGTAGATCTGCCACATTAATTAGCCGAGTCTTGCCTGCCTCCGCCGTAATATATTATAATTATTTAGCATCGTGTGTGCCTATCTTAGCATCTTTTTTACGCCTGCAGCGTTTTTTATCTGCGTGTGTACATACATCAAAGCTCTGTCAGTCAACGTCTTGCGCTGCATCAACGTCATCATCGTCATCATCACCATACGAAAGTTCAACTAAGCTTAACTCAGTTAGTGGGTTTTAGTCATCATCATGTGTATGCTTGGTTAAGTTGTTGTTGGCTTTATTTTTATATACTTTTTTCGTTTTTTTTTTTTCTTTTTTTTTTGTGGTTGGACTTGCAAATTTTGCTGGTTGCAGCAGTCGACAGACAAGTTTCTATGAGCAACTCAGCGCACACTAACCAAGTTAATTTAATTTCATAAGCAGGCTAATTACTTTTCTGGCATTGAGCTGAAATTAAGCGCGCCATTAAGGTCAAAGGCCGTATGCAACTTAATTTTTAGACATATAAAAAAATTCTTATAAGAAAATCTTATAGCTACACTTGAAATTCTCTATTACAAATTTCTGTACAACGAAGTTCTCTTTATAACGAATTAATTTCTAGAACACTGCAATTTTGTTAAATGTTCAGTATGTTTTGCTCTTTATATAACGAATTTCCTTATAGCGAATTTTTCTACGCCCATAACTCGAATTCTCATGCGTGTTCAATCTCCCTATAACGAATTTTATCTCGATGTTTGTTTCTTACCAAAACAAACATAAAAATGCATTTAGGGGAAATCCCGAATTATAAATTTGATGATAAAACACGGTAAACATAATTTCATCCCCAATTATGCTTACATTCGTTCTCAGTTTGCAGTTGTTAAAGAGCTACCCACAATGACGGGATAAATGATAACGTAATGAAAATGTATTTGCTTCTCTTAATGTATTTGAAGTTTTTATTGAGAAGAAAAAGTCCAAAAATCAAACCCAAACAGAAATCACCAATTATTTTAAATAAAACTATAAATAAAAATACAACTTTTTCAAACAATTCTATATTACGAATTTTCTATATAACGAAGTTCTTTTTAATCCCTTGAGATTCGCTATATAGAAGTTCGATTGTATAATGCAATTACAGCAAAATCTCCCATAAGCAGACAGATCTCATAACCAGACAGATCTCATAAACGGACAAAGTTCGCCAGATTTTCATAATTTTTTCCATACAAGATGCATTCCCATAACAGGACAAAAACATTATGACCAACGGTGTTCGGCTATGGGAGATTTTGCAGTATTGAATTTCGACAATACAATTCGGAGCTAGGGATGTATGTCAGCCAGTAATTGCAATTTTTATAGCACGTACTCACTCTACTACGATATGTCATGTTTTTTAGGATCTGTAGTATCTTAGGCAAGATGTATTAAATATTAAATGCCAGCAATCAATAGATTATTATTATTATTTTGCTGATAAAGATTTTTCAACAAATTCATGAAAAATTATTCTTGTTAAATTACCGTTATTTTCATATTCCTATGAAGCATTTTTAACTGAATAACTCCTTCAGGAACTTGTTGAAGTTGAATCAGGAAAGTATTGCTAATGTCTGTAGTAGACTAACAGACATTCGTAAACATGAAACACTTATAATACAAAGTGTGCATAAGTATCCGAAAGCCACGTGGCCAAAAAAAAAAGTAATAATAAATAGGCTACAAAGTCAAGAAGGTTTGCACTGCCATCAAAGAGTATAAATTCAAATTGTTTACATGGTAATAACAAACAAATTCATTACCTTGTGCGAACGCCAAACGATTTCATGACCAAGCAAGCGCCTCTCCACGAGTACAAATCGATATCCTGCCAGCCAAGTACTTCAGGCTCTTCTTTTTTCAGCACTCCTATATGTGCATAAACAAACAATCAGCAACCCTTCACAAATGTCCGCAGACACGTTGTCTATGCAACAAAAAAAAAATAAATAAACGACGACAACACAATAAACAAAACAAGAAGAAGAAGAACATAAAGGCAGAAAATATGAAAACCTTTCGTTTTCAAAGCAAATAACCCATAAAAAAATTTACATTAATTTCAATACGCCGCCAAAAACAGAACACAAACGAGACCATCAAAGGGCCGGGGCGGCGGGAAGGGCACTGAACTCGCTACACAATGCAGACGCTTGTGGGCGATCACCAGGCCGGCGGGACGGGCTAATAGGGGGGGTTTCAAACAATATTTGAAATCAGTTTGCATGCCGCCGCAATATTTGCATGCATTCAAGCCGAAGCAACTGCTGCCGCTGACTGCCACTGACAGCGACTAAGATGAACTGTGGCAAACGCAAAGCGACAGTTGGGCCCAAGTGGGCGCAGAAGGGCGCGAGTGGGCGGCTGCAGTGGCTGTGTGAGTGTAGTGCGAGTCTGGCGTGTGCAAAGGATTTAATGAGTGCGAGCAAGTGCGAGTTGAAGTAAATGTGCTGGCATAAGTGATGCAAGGATATGCAAGGATTTGCGCGACTTGTTTGTGGTTGACTAAAGTTGAACGTGCATAAACCAAAAAAAAATAAAAAAGAAAACAAACAAAAAAGAAAATACTTCAGCTGCATATCAAGTGATATATGCGCAACTGGCACAGCCAACAAAAAACTCAACTACAGTGAGAACTCACTTAGACGCACACTTGCTAATTGTCAATTAAGCAAGTACCTGACAGTTGTGTAATTAATGTCAGCACAGATAAGGAAGGCAGGGCATCAGTCATTCGCAGCATCTAATTTTCTTTAAGCATTTCAACGTGGAAAATTAGATAATAAATTAGCAAGTCCACACATTGGCCCAGGCCGGCAACTGTTTTACAGTAAAACTCGTGAGCAAAAGCAATTCGGAGAAGTCTGCACTCAAGGGGGGACTGCGCCGTGCAGGGGCTGTGCATTGCGACAGTTTTCACTGCAGCTGTGCTGTAGCAGAGCTTTTGCCTAAGCTCCCATGCTGTTGTTGTTGTTGTTGTTGTCGTTTGCCTTTGTAGTTTGTTTTGTTTAAGTTGTCTATGCCATGGCTCGCATAGCTTTGCCTGACGTTTGTCTATTTTGGCACACATTTCTTTTTGCCGCTTTTTTAGTCTCGTTTTCTTTATTTTGCTACTACATTTTTTTTTTTATTTCTTTTTTTTTTTTGTGTGGCTTTTAGCCAAATTATTTTTTGCTTTTGTTTTTTTTTTTTTGTCTTGTTTTTTTTTTGTTTTTAGCTTTTGTTTTAGTTTATGCAGCAAAACAAAACAGAATCTAGTCAGGCTTTTGTGTTCCATTGTTTGTATTTGCGTACGTTGTTTCTTTTATGATTTTTTCCTCTTTGTTAATTTTGTGGTTGCTTGCCTTAACCAGGCAACACTTGTACATAATATTAAAATGAATCCATTTTTTTTCTTTCAAGCATTTTTTGCATAAGAACAATGCACAAAAAAGAATATTTTTGATTTTTATGCAGTAGCATTTATAAAAATTGGCAAAAAATTCTCATTTTAAATTTTAAATTGATCCCATATCTATGCATGAAAACGCACAGCAATGCAAGCACCAACAACAACAAACAACAACAATAAAATAGTTCAACTCACTGCTGCATTAAGCACAAAACATTTTTCCGGCTTCGTTCTATGCTGTTGCCTTGCTCACCGCCTCTCGCCGCTGCACCCTAAAGCGGCGCTTCACTCGGGAACTATTTACAAAATGTTTTCTCCCAACCATTTCTTTTTTCGACTTTTTCTGCTTTATTTTCTTGTTTTTGCTTTTGCTTTTGCCACGTGTACCTCTAACATTTTTGTAAAATTCATATTTTGTGTATTTTTGTGATAACAATTTGTGGTAAATGTTTTTTTTTTTGTTTGTTTTTTTTCTCCATTTTTACGTGTTTATTTTTTACATAAGAAATTTTTTTTAGTAATAATTTTCTGTTTGGTATTTGCGGTCAAAAAGTTTTACAGCTGTTTTCGTTTGTTTATTGGATTTTGTTGTTAATTTGGTTTTGTTATTGTTGTTGTGGTTGTTGTTGTTGTTGCTACTGCTATTGAAATTGATAGCTTAATTTATTTTTCATAGATTTCTGTGTACAATTTATTTTTTGTGTTTCACATGCTTCACATGCCATGCCTTTTATATTAGATTTGTTTTTTCAAATTCGATCAATAAAATATTCATGAATATTTAAAAATACTATTTGTATACTAATTTTTGTTTAGTCAAACATTTTTTGCAAACTTTGAAACATTGGGTGCAAATTCCATTGCAGTCAATATGATTATCATCAAACTTGTTGATAAGGCAACCGCACCTCAGCCCTAACTAGGTTGAATAAACTCAGTTTAGTTTGTAAAAGTATGATTTTTTTACTATGAGATATGAGACTTGTTAATGCAACTTATAAAACTAGAGCACTATAAAATGATTGGAATCTAAAAAGTCAAAAGATATTTGATAGAACTGGCAAAAAGGACTAAAATATACTTTTGACGAAAAACAACATCCGCACATGATGCTAAAGGAAACTAGTCAAAGTAAATGAAAATCTTGAATCCTTAATCCAAATACAGTCAAACTTCCCTAAATCGAATCATCAATATTCAGAGAAAACGTTCGACTTCGACTTACAGAATTGTTTTTTAGGTCTGCAATTATTTATATGTACCTATACATATTTATATTCATTTTAAAATACGATTACATATGTACATATGTATATTAATTCATTTCAAATCATATAAGTAGGTACTGTTCACAAGTTACAGAGTACTAAAAAAAAATCAGAAATCAGTGACTGACAATTTACTTTGTTATTTTCCACAAAAAGAGATTCAAGTTTCTTCGGAGCCTTATAATGATCATCAGTGTTTTCAATATTTTGAAAGCGTCTGCTATATTATTCTTGGAGGGATGATGAATGATTTCCTCCACCGAACCCTCTTCATCACTTGCCGTTGCACTTAAAATCGGATCCACTAACTCAGAGCTATAATGTTCGATAATGTCTTCGCCTGTAGGAAACTGTGATGTGCAAACTTTATTGTCCACATCAATATAATGCTGAAGAGTAGCATTGGAATTTATTTTATTTACTGTTAACCATGTCTCGTAATCAACTTTCATCAAGTTTTGATTTTCTTCAATGTGACTCAAGAAAATTAAGGGCACGTCGTCCTCTTCGTATCATGTAGAACATTGAACGAATCCAGCTTTTTTGAAACAATACGCAATCGTTTGATTTTTGACGTCAATCTACCAAGCTTTTGTTATATGATAAACATTTTAACACAAGCTAATATGTAATCTTACACTGTTTTTCACATTGATTATCAAGCGCGACTGACACAAAAGAAGTAAAAACAAATTGAAGACATAAAGCATTCATTAACGGGATAACCCGAACGCAAGGTACTCGAAACAAAATACAAAAAATGAAAAATTAATCGGGGATTTTCCCTAAAAATTTGAGTTAGGGATTGCACATGCCAAAATTATTGTTCGAGTTATGGAAGTTCGAGTAACGGAAGCAGAATTGTATGTTATTTGCTGCTTAAACGCCATTGCCACTTGTTTTAGTTCGAGTTATAGAAAATTCGAATTAGAGAAGTTCGAATTATGGAAGTTTGACTGTATGTCAAATTGCGTATACGAATAGATGTTACATACAATTGAGACGTATCAAAGCGCTGGATCCCGAGGAGGTACCACGCTTCTTTCTCAGACTCAAAGATTTTCAAATCCGTTTAGAGCCCACAAAAGACCCATGTTGTTGTTCCCACTACATTTCTTAACATTTCTTTGCCAATTCAAATTAAAAATGGGTTGATATGCAGTGTTACCAATTTGGTTTGCTAAAATTACTCTAACATGGCTTTCCCTTCCCTCTAACTGATTATCAAAGTTTTATATAGATTTGAATTTAGTAGTGAATTGAATTGTGCTGCAGCAGCAATCTTCATAAATAAAGTATTTAAAATGCCATAAACACTGCTAAGTCAGCCTTTCAGTAAGAAACGTCTGCATTTTGATGAGCATTGTAAACTGAATGCCACAGTTATGCCAAACTATACACAAACCACTTAAAGTTGCTAAGCGAAAAGTATTTCAACTTTAGTTTTTTCATTACTTGCTGCTTAACGAGAAATAAATAAATAAAAAATAAGCAGAAAAGTTCCACATAAATCCTACATACAAATCCGCTTAAAAGTGACAAAATTGCAACTTAATGTACATAGTAGCAAGAAGAAAAGGACGCAAAGGACGTAACACTAAAAACAACAACAACAACAGCAACAGTAGCAGAGACAGCAAACAAGTCACAACAACTTAAAAACGATGTACTTCAGCACTAAACAAAGTTCACTTCAATCTGAATTCATGCCACACCCACACACACACAAACACCCACGCAAACACACCCACACGCACCCACACACACACACCCACAAGACCACTGACAGTCTCGACTTTGTTTTAACTTTGATGTCCCACTGTGCACAGAGCCAAAGAAATTAAACAGCAGCAGACGCACGCAAGGAGCAGCAAGGCAAGCAAAGCAGAACGACAGCAGACAACAAAGCAGTAAAAGCAAAGCAAAACAAAACACAGAACCAAAACAGAAAACACAAAAGGCCAAAGCAGAGCCAATGGAAAAAAGACTACACAGCTGTAGGTTGGAAAATATGTCTACGAATTGCCAACTGTTTCCGCTTCCGCTTTGCGCGCCTGCAGATCCACTGCACAAACTTGGCTTTGCTCCTACCGCTGCCCCTGTCCGAGCCACAGCCCCTGGCGGCTACCGCTCTCGCTGCGCCTGCTTTGCGCCGCAAGTGCGAAAATGTCGCAAAATTCAAATTACAAATGGACAACTTCCGCCAAGAATGAGAACGAAAATAGTCAAAGAAAATTTCGTAATTGTGTTTATTTGCTATGAGCCATGTTTGTGCTGACTATATATGTACATGTGTGTGTGAATGTGTGTGTGTGTATGTGTGTTTAATTGCTTATTGTTTTTTTGTTTTTATTGTTGGCTTTGTTTTTGCATTTGATGCCTTTGTGCTGCTTTTGTTGTCCTTTCACATTAATTCGTAGCCAAAGTATTTAGGCACAACATTGTGAAATGCTTTTTTACTTTTTGTTTTTATTTTATCTCTTTAAATGTGCACAATTAACTTTTATTTACTTTAATTAAATTTAATTAAAAAATAAAAACCACTTGACACCATTGCGTTGCTAATTGTTGGCATCATTTCAAAAAGCCCATAAACATTTCATGGCGCCGCTTAAGCTCAGCGGCCAGTTGGCAACATAAGGTTGCCACACCATCAATGCTGCCATTTCAGATGTTCACTGCGTGACCCACTGTGCACTGAATCCTGGCAATCACAGTTCGCCTGCTTCCTAAGGCAAAAACAATTGACATATTATGGTCAACATTATTATGGTAAACAATTCTGATAAACATATCACGGCACACATTGGTCTGGAGTTCCAATTTTAGCCAACCACATGGGATCTATCTAATGTTTAGGAGTATGCCGGAAGCAGTTTCCGAGCAAAATGTTCACCAAAGTAGAGTCGAATCAAGCAAGCATTGGCCTTCATAAGTAGAATAAAACTTACGCATTAAATGCGCAAATATAGGGTGATTTTTTAAGAGTTAAGTTTTTCAGGTAGGCAGCACTGATTAGTAATGGCGTCCAAAAGTCATCTGTCAAAGTAAAAAGTTTTCAGTATACTCTGCCATTTAATCATGGAAAGACTTACAAACGAGCAACGATTGCAAATTATTGAAATTTATTATCAAAATTCGTGCTCTGTGAAAATCCGCTGTTTTATCGAAAAATTATGTTCGGCGTTGAGGCTGATTTCTGGCTCAACGGATACGTAAATAAGCAAAACTGTCGCATCTGAAGTGATGAACAGCCACATGTCATACAAGAATTACCGATGCATCCCGACAAAACGACAGTTTGGTGTGGTTTATGGGCTGGTGGCATCATCGGTCCATTTTACACGACCGTGGAAGAAACTTAATTCTGAATGGATCATTTGAAACAACATTTACATAAAGTTGTCTTTAAAACGTAAATGGCAAAGGCCTATTTATCGATACAATAAAAATTTTGAATATTTTAAGCAAATTTGAGTGTTTTATTCGATTTAAAAAAAAAAACTACGCTTAAAAAATCACCCTTTATTTGCTGCGTTGCGCTGCAGTTTGTAGCTCCTTCTGCATGGCATACGATTAGGTTGTGCTGAGGTACAGTACTTTTTGGCTTAACTGTACAGTTTTCAAGGTCGCAAGGCACAATCCAAATAATGCATATGGAATCCACATGTAAAGCTCTGGCAGCTGTCGCCTAAATGTTAACTTTAACCCTATGCAATTATGCAATTACCGGAAAATGATTTTAATTAAAGCAATTAGTGTTGGAAAACGCACAAAGCCACACAATTATATTCGCTAACACTGCGTACGCATGCAATTGCGTGCCTCTAATAAGCATTTCGAGTGCTGCGAGTGTGCGACGGTAAAATAATTCGACAGTTTTGGTGCGTTTGTTTAATGTCAGAAATTAATAAAACACCAACGTATAAATATATAAATAAACTGCCAAAGCACACACGGCAGTACAGAGCAGAACAGAGCAGAGCACATGAGCACACACATGTGCCCCGCGTGCTTGGCCCAGCGAGGCAATCGATATGGCATGACATGCCTGCGTCGAGACTTGTCACGCGTTGTGCGAGCATTTTAATCAGCATGGTCTCAAGTAACACTCACACATACACACATGCACACATACACACACAAACACTCGCACTCACATGCTTACATATGTAGTATGTACTTAAATGGGCAAATGCCTGGGTGGGCTGTGCCTTGCTCAGTTCTGCTGTGCTGTGCTGAAGTTTAGTAACCGTTATGTGTAGTTTAAACGCCTAAGGATACGCACGCTTGTAATGCCTTGGCTTATCGCTGTTATGGCCTTAAGCGAACTACATACATACATATAAGTGCACACCACACACACATACATGCATAGACGCTATTAAGTTCTTGCCAGACATAGCCTTGCCCTGCCTCTACTTTACTTTACTTTACTTTGCTTTGCTTGGCTTTTCTCTACTTTTGGTTTTTGTTGTGGTTGTTGTTGTTGTTGTTTTTGCGTTATTTGTCGCCTATTTAAATTTCTGGCCACAAGTCGGCCCAGTGGTTTTCTGTGTTTTCTTCATGGCTATCAACAGCAGCGAAAATAAACTACCTTTTGTGGTTAAGTGTTATGGCAGAGATTTAGTGTAGATAGGCCATATTTATTTTTTCTTTTTGTTTTTTTTTTTTTTGCAGTTCTTTTGCTATTTTTTATTTATTTATTATTTTTTTCTTGTTCTCATTTTCTTTGTTTGTTTTATTTTTTTTTTTTTTTGTTCATGTTTGGTGATTTAGGTTGTTGAATAATATGTCCTTTAGTTTTTTTTTTTGTTTTTTATGGCTAAGCAACATTGACAGCGAAATCGATATTCGCCTGTGCAATATTTTTTGAAGTGCACATGGTGACTCCATGTTGGAGTTTGCTCTTTTTGAAAAGTTTTTGCCCTCAGTTTGTTCATTGATAGACATCTGCACTTGTACAGTTGCTTACAAGCTTTGAAATTGTGTGCTGCAGTCAATATTCTAAGTACATATGTATGTATGTATATATATATATATATGTATGTTTGTATGTGCAAAGGACAATGAAGCAATTTGAATTGCGCCTGTTTTTACATAATTCTTCTTTATGCGGATTTTAATTGCCAATTTAACCTTTCGAGTTGATGGCAAAGTCAATATGTATACACGGTACAATATCATTTAAAACACAAATTCTCAGCGGAGGTGCACAGCATCCAAATTTACATAAATTAAAAATGAATGAATGAGCACGAATATCATTAAACAAAATTCACAAAATTAAATATGAAAAGCTAAATTTTAATAAAACCAATTTAGTTTTGCGTCATGCTAAATAAAAATAAACAAAAAAACAAAAGAATTCTATGGTTAATTTATGAAATTAATAAAATTGTGAGATTCTCTAATTTAAATAAGTAAAACATGCCATACAAAACAGGCAAGGGGTAAAAAAGATGTACATATTTGCCTCCCAAGATGTGCTAAAATAACTTTTAATTGTATTCATAGTAGGAAATACAATAAAACAAATTGCATTTCAAACTTCAGCTGCTTCTCCGTTTATAATTAAAATTATAGCAATTTGTTGGTATTGTTTTAAAAGTTATACAATTATTTTTTTTATATTCGGTTTATATTTTTTGTTGCGTATGCAAACAAACAAATTAACATTCATATTGACAAATTAACAAATTATTTTACTTTCAAACAAGTTTTGTCAGTAGTGTTTATTTTAGTGTGCATGTTTTATTTATTTACGTGCATATTTATTTAATTTTCTTTGCACAGTGTGTTGAAAGTCACAAAAATTATGAATTTAGGTGCAGATACGCAAACAAAATATTTTAAGTGCTCCCCACAGCAATGCAGCACACAGTATAGGCAAAAAGTGTCACATGCAAAGCACAAAGAAAGTACGTGCGTGAGGGAGAGCGAAGCAAAACGCAGGCACGTTTTGAAATGCGAACAAGCCAACGAACAGCTGTTGTGCCAGCAGCGACAACAAACAATAAAATTCAGGCAAAAAAAAAATTGACTTGAAATTTGGATAACAATTTTCAGTTAGCCTTCATTGCTCTTGTTGTTGCTTCTAACAAATTTAATGAGGTACGCTGTACTTGTGTAATTTAGTTTTGCCAGCTTTTTAAACCTCTAGTTATTCTGAAATACTCGCCTAAGTACAATTGCGTACATGCATTTAATTGTTTATTTACACGCAGTGCGTTGTTTATTGACGCTAATGCACGTTTAGTTTATGCTTACACGGCGCCGGTAAAATGCAAACATGCCGCCGCTCCTACAACGACAACGTCGCCTAGCATAGCATTCTTAACAAAAATATAAAACACAATAATAATATGGTAAACATACTCCGCTCTCTTATTGCCTTCTTGTAAAAACGAGAGGCATATAACTTGTGCCTATGCCCAAGTATTGCGTCACAAACTGTAGCGCTGCTGCTTGTTGTGCGTTGAGCGACAAAAGGTGAGTGCCAGCGTCTAGTGGTGAGTTGGTGCAATGGTGAGTGCGTTAGTACGCATTGTGGTGAGTACGTATTAACGTGTGCAGGTCAGACGTTCTGAAAACAGTGGACACATGTTCATTACAACCAACTTGACCTTGTTCAAGATGAAATCTTTGCTCATACTACTTAGCAACTAACAGATTGTGAGTAATTTGTAATACATTTTAAAACAGGTTTTTTTTTTTACTATGTATTATAAAAAAAAAATGCAATATCATATTAAACCAAACCAAAATGAAGAAGCAAAATTAAAATCCATAAACATGGGTACAAAAAATGTAAATAATTATTCTAATAATAATTCAAAGATTTCAAAACAAAGTGCTGCATAACATGCTAGACCGCTCCCTGGTGTGTCAGAAACGCTGACATCCATAGGGACTTACGCATCAACACTGTCCGGGAGAAGATTCTGAAAAACATCATGAACGCCTTCAGAATCATGTAAACTCTGAGGTAGCCACGTTAACAAACGACGCAAGTTTATACCGAAGACTAAAGGGGACTAAACGAAATGATCTGGTGATCAATCGTATATGACAATACTTAGATACCTGTCGGCCACTGCCATTGGAGTACGACATAGTATCTTGTGAGAAAAGGTAAGTTTTGTGTAGTATCCGTTGGTAGTGCCCAGCAAGAGTCAAACTGTAATTTGCTCAGATGGTTAGTCTCAAGATTCAAAGATTCAAGCCGAACTTAAAAAGCAGGATGGTCACTATCAAATTCAAATTTAAAAAAAAATTGCTTGATACTTAATTTGTAATTGTAACATCATCATCACGTAATAAATAAATTGTTTCAGTGGTGAAAAAAAATAATAAAACTAATAACAATTAGTTTTGTTAAAATGATGTAAGCTACTTGCCAACTTATCGCGAGTTCACTGTATTTACACTGGGAGGCATTGAGAGCTATCGCGTTGTTATATACGTGTATGTACATTGTATGTTAATATTTATGTACCAGTGTATGTATGTTTACTTGCAACTGAAATGCATACATATGTAGGTACGCATGTATGTACATATGTACATATGTATATATATACGTAACGTGTGCATTGTTGTTTTGCTATTTAAAAATTTTTGGCGCTTGAGCTGCAACCTTGCGCTTGATAAAAGGGTTTGTTTGCTTTTATTTAAACCGACTGCTGTTGAGAGTTTATATTGTTGTTGTTGTTGTACGTGTGAATTTTTACTAAACGTACATACATCCATACACATGTTTATGGATGTACATATGCATATGTAGTTATGTACTTTTCACATCAATTACTCCTGGCTGTTGTATTTTGTTTTATTTTTTGCATGGCATGCTTTTGGTATATTTATTGCATTTCTATTTATTTTTAATTTGTATACAAATATGACGTGAAGCATTTAAATAAAAAAAAAAAAAAGCAACCTAATGTAGAAGCTCGCGCAAAGAAAAATCACAAACACTGCGTGCTCATGTTTTTTTTTTTTTTTTCAAAAATATGAGATTAGTCGCCAGCCAGCAGCGTTTTTGTTGTTGAGCTACTTGTTGTTATTGTTGTTGTTGTTGCTATTTTACTTGTTTGTTTAATAGATTGTATCAAGCCTAATGAAATTTCGATGTACCTTGCAGCTTGTTTGTGTATCTCGCAACTTGTTTTTGTTTTTACAGATGCCTTCTTGTCATTTTCAACAGCATTTTGACAGTTTGTTGTGACGCGGTTTTTTTTTTTTGTTTTAATAGGCTAATTTGTTTGGTAATTACGTTAGAGATCTACAGTGCATGCTCTAAATAATGAACACCCAATTATGTAATCACCTCGATTTCTTTAACTAATTCAAATACACCTTGTTCATTTGAATGAATAATAAAATGGATTAACGATCTTTGAAAAAAAGTATACAAACATCATAAGAAAAATATCTTACAAAACAAGATTCAGCAGAAAATAAAAATTAAAGAAAATTGTTAAGAACCATAACCCATTTCTGGCATAAAAAGGAGGAATTTTCTGCCTCAGTTACCCATCGATGGCATAAAAACCACTTTTTCATTTAATTTCATCATTCAACCACTTGTCAATTATTTTCATCAATTCAAATTTTACCTTCGTTGGACCATTCATAAAGTTTGCTTTGAACTTTTGGAATTTCACATTTTTCAAATGAATGAATATTTTTTTCCATTGGATTTATATTTTACACATTGCGCGTCATCTATTGTAGCTTTGTTTGTTTGGTCTATTAAAATATGTTGAAAAGAATAAACTGTCATATTTAATTAAAGTAATTCCTGGAATCGTTAGACCAGCTAAAGTTCGAGCGAATAAAATTCGTAAATTGCTTCCATTTATTTTCGATATTTGCATACAAAAACAAAATAAAAATGCATTTGACACAAAAAAAAAATAAAATAAGTAAAATTTTTAGTGTAGTTAACATATAAGGGACAGGCCATGTTCACTCTTTAAAACCTCCTGTATAAAAAATGTCATTTTTTTTCAAGTTCACAGTGGGTACTGTACTACATTTAATATATTTAAATAAACATAATTAACATATGATTAAGAAATTTTAATTACATAAAAAATACTGGAAATATAGTAATAAAATACCAATCACAAAATTGGGAAAAAAAACTGAATAAAAATAAAAGTGGCTCAAATTAAATTGTTGTTCGAGTGTGCAGTGTTTTTCCTTTAAGTATGTTTCTATACTGACAGCTGAATATCCAGCCAAATATATTTTTAAATAATTAACTAAGTCTCTTTGATTAGCAACATTTAATTTTACACAGCCTACCGCTCACACTGCGCTAAGCTGAATAAAAATACCAATCTGCTAATTTGTTTGTTTTATGCGAAATTCGTAAAATTCTTTATTGAAATTAGCTAACATGCAGCACAATTAATATGCATATAAATCAATTTTCACTCAAAAGCATTTATAACCGTAATTTGCATGCATAAATTGCCTGCAACGGAAACAATGCATGTTGCTGCACAATATACATCTCTTTCAATACAGTAGAGGTTCAATAATCCGACCACTCGGTGATCTGAAAATCCAATAATCCGAATAGTTAGAATAGTTTCATGCATTGGCTACTCTGTAATACAAATTAATTGCAATTCTTTAATTCGAAACAATTCGACAATATAATGTTTTTGACTGTGAAAATATACCTTAGCAGCAGAAAACCAATGCAACAACAAACTAGAAAGACAGGGGCTATAGTCGGAAGCACCCGACTATACCAAGTGGAATTCTTGTTTTCTTGGGAAACACTGAGTGTGTTTGTCATACTTTGTGATTAATTGCTAGTTAAGCAGTAAAAAAAATTTTTTTTTATATACAGTACTTTTCGCATATAACGGTCTTCAAAGGACCAGCCAAAATTGTACGTTATAACCGAAGTTCGTTATAACCGAAGACTCGAACAAAACAATTTATGAATTTGCACATGGAAAATGGTTCATTATAATCGAAAGTTCGTTATAACAGGGTTCGTTAAAAGCGAAAAGTACTGTATATGTAACTTGAAAATTAAATGTTAATTTTTCATTGAAACTTATGTTGTCCTTTAATAAACTTACATATATTAAAACAATCCAATAATACGAATGATTCGATAGTGCGAATATGGCCTGCAATTATTAGGTCGGATTATCGAATTGCTACTGTACATGTGCGCAATGTTTGGAGAAATTTTACAAGTGGATAGCTTTTTCACACATTGAAAAAAAATTTGTTTTTTTTTTTTTTTGCATTGCTTTGCAAATCTGTTTCGTCACTTTATTTAATTCTAATGATAAGCTTTTGAATAGAAATTTCTTTTGAGTATATTTTCATTTAAATGAAAATAGGTTGAAAATCGAAAAAACAAAATAAAGTCAATATGCCTATGTATTAGAAAAGTCTTCGTGGCAAATTTGATGGCTGTAGGTCTAACCGTTTCCGAGATCCGTTTGTTCATACAGACAGACAGACAGTTATGACTAGATCGACTCGCCTTTTAATACTGATGAAGAATATATACACAATACTTCAATTTACCACTATCTGGTATAGTGTATAAAAAGGCTACTAAATGGCTCTTTCAATGTGTGCATTTATTTTCTCCAACACTGCATGTAGATTGTATAAAAATACGCATTCATACGACGTCTTCTTTTGCTTCTGATTTTTGTCATATTTAAAACTCATTTAAAGCTGCATTAAACCAATTTGTTTTACTTTATATAATTCTTTGCTATATGTATGTATGTATGTATCTGCAAATGACAAACAATGCACTGCATTTGCCACAGACGCTCTCTGTTTCTCTGACAGGCGAACTCTTCACTTCGCTCGCACAGCGTACGTGTGCCACTCAAGCAAACGTAAAAACAATACACAAAGAAAATTTTAAATCTAATTGAAACTACGCAGCACAACAATTACTGACCAACAACAATATATCACGCATATATATGTACGTATGTGTATGCATACATACATACATACATACATTCGTAAATAATGTATATGTATGAGAAAGCATCAGCTTTAAAAATTTAATTTAGTTTTCTTATCTTTTCGCACCTGGCTTAGCTACCTTCATTTGCTAATTTGCATAATGAAAACGTTTAGTAGGGCGCTTCGCCTGAGAATGAAACAACAACAAAAACTCTCACACACACACACACACACACACACACACACAAACTGAAACAAAAACAATTTGACCTTGAATTGAAAATCGAAAGCCACAACCTAAACCAAACGGTAGCCAGCATAAGAGAGACTGCATGCGAAGTGTGCGTACGAGTGAGCAGTAGCAGGTACCTTGCTTTGAGCAGCTTTAAACAAATCATAATAAATTACTTGCAACAAAATACCTCGCATATTACGGTGTAATTAAAGCACACGTAATCGTAGCGAAAATGTTCACAAATTATTTTTTCATTTCTGCTTTTTACACAAAACTTAACCTGAACGCAGGCAGCGCAACAACAACTACTCGAACGGTCAACGAACCGTATGCGAGCTACATATACAAAAAAATAAAAGGTATATTTTTTTTTTAATGGAAAAGCGTGTTGAAAAAAATATGTATACGTAAGTTTTTTTCAGTTTTTATTATCTCAAAGAAATTTTTTTTTTTTTCATTTTTGTAAAGTTTGCGCCACATGAGCTTAGCGCAGCACGAGAAATACATGCATGTGCGTATGTGCATGTGTATATGCATGCTTACTAACATACAAATACAGAAAAATCAACAAAAAGGTGAAAAAGGCAGCGCGAGTGTATGTCTATTGAAGTGTGTTATTTGCTTTTGTTGTAATCAACTACAAACAAAAGTTGGAGGTTATATGGACAACAAAAGATTAAGAGACTGTAATAAAAATTAGTGGCGGTAGTCATAGTAGTATGATTAAAAGAGAAGACCATATTGAAGAGTATCCAACTTTAAACGATATAAACACATGTACTTAGCTAGCAAACCGTAGAAAATTTATGACAAAATTGCGTGAAGCGCAGTAATACAAAAAACGCACGAGCGCATTATTGCTAATACATCAGTAGTTCCCAAAATTACCTACCACGTCAGCTTTGTTGTGTTTAGCCTAATAAACCGCTAAACACAAAGTGCGTGTAGCGTAACAATGCAGACGCATAGCCTAAACACATTTCAAATTTCATTAAATGCGTGCGACAACAACAAGAGTAGCTAAAAACCACGTAAACGACCGCAAAGCCAATAATAATAATACCACAAACAACAGCAACAACATATCGACAGCAATAAATACGCGTCGCAAATAACACACATACGTATAGGCATACATATATGTTTGTTGTTCTTGTTGCTGCATGTACCACTTGTTACCTCTTGCGCTCCTGCTGTTACAACCTATACTTTCGTATAAAAACAGAAACGACAACAACAACAACAACAACAGCATGGCGTCCAAGTGATTGTCGCAGGCAAAGCACAAGTCCGATAACATAAATCTCTGGTGCCTTGCACCGCAACACGCCTGCACTGCCTGCTCAACTCAACAAAACGCATGGCACTCTCGCACACATACACACATACTCACTTGTTTCCTTCATTCCACGAGTATACGAATGCCGCGTTTATGGTATTATTGCTTGTTAAAAGTATTTATAGTTTTCTCTCTGGTTGC
Source organism: Stegana nigrithorax (assembly GCA_037044495.1). Taxonomy (NCBI): domain Eukaryota; kingdom Metazoa; phylum Arthropoda; class Insecta; order Diptera; family Drosophilidae; genus Stegana; species Stegana nigrithorax. Next base: position 150,159 of record JBAMBQ010001695.1, on the reverse strand, counting down.
AAATATTTATGATTTTTGTTGCTTTTTTTTTTGGTTTTTTTTTGTTGCGCTCCACTGCGTCCGCCGCTTATCGCCACGTTTGTCAATGCAATCAGTTCTTTGATTTAGCTTTGAGACATTCAATATTTACGCTTCTTGTTGTTGCTATTAGTGCTGTACATAAACAAAGCACTTGCCAATTGAGAGACCTGCCTTGTTGCAGCTTGTCAGTTGCTTAAAGTCTGTAAGTGTGTGTGGATCGTAACTATGCATTGAACGTAACTATGAATTTCGCATGCTCAACGTACAATATGAATGCTTATTAGCAAACTCATTAACGTTATCAATGTTTTTTTTTTTGTATTATTATTGTTATGGTTGCGAGTTTCTTGTCGTCGCATATGACACACAAACGCACTTGCACTTGCTACAAGGCAAGTCGATACGCTCGACTCAGCATAGTACACTCTTGTGTGGTTTTATTTGTTTTTTGAGTGTTTTTAATAAATCAATACGATTCATAATATGCTGTCACACCTCATCGCTCATAAAAAATAAATAAAATACGAATTTTAATATTTCAACTTAATATTTTATTACATATATGATTTCATTTTTTCCAATTAAGAAAATAAAAACATTTATTAAATATATATATATTTATGTATATATACATATATATAAAAAAAAAACAGCGCAATAAAAATATGCCTACATATTTGTCCTTTAATGCAAAAATTGCTAAAATTATTTCATAAATAATATTTTTCGTTAATTTTTTTTTGCTCTTGTTTTTAATCTCAGTATGACTAATTAATTTTTAACTAAGACTATATTATTTTCTCGTTTTGCATTTTAATATTTTATATTTTATAATTTGCATTTAAATATGTAAAATTAGTGTATTTGTAAGGTTTAAATACTATTTAAAATGTTTACACCCGCCGAAAGATATTAATCAGTGCAAATTTAAAGTGGCAACGAACATAAATATAAACAGGAGCAGTTGAGCTCAAAAAAAAATTAAAAATTTAAAAAAAAAACTAAACACAAACATCGCATTATGCATTTTTCGCTAATAATTATTAGTTTTTTTTTTTTCTTATTTTTTTTTTTTGTATAACCTTACTAGAATACAATAAAGCTAGAATACGTTGTGGGTGGTGGTGGATGTGAGTGTCATATGATTTGGTTTGGGTTAGCTTGGATTGGTTTTTGTTCGAAGCTGTGGAAATGTATATTTGTATGTACTTTGGGCATGGCTATATAATAGTGAGCTGGAGTGGGGGGGTGTGTTGTGATGAGAAGTGTTTTTATTTCGTTTGTTTAAATATCTTCTTTTTTTTTCTATTTATCTATTTTGTTTTGAGCAGCTTCTACACATGGCAAGTCTTCCCTTGTATTGTTTTTTTTTTTTATTTTATTTTTTGGCGCACCGCGCGCGAAATATTACAAAACGAAAAGCAATGTGCGCCGTTCGCTGCCCGCTGCCCGTCGCATTCAAAATACAATATAGACCAATCGACTGACCGACCAATAATAAGTATATACGCATCATATACTCGTAACAACAATTAAAAATCAATAAATCACTAATTATAAATCACTACAAAAATATGTGAATATTCATACATACGTACAATTAAAAACTAATCATAAGCGTCTTCTTTACGTGTTTGCGTTTTGGGCTCATTTTGAGCGCGACTTTTGACACACATTTTCCATATCCATATCCGACGCCCCCCGCCGCTCCGCCATGCTCACGCCTTCCCCTTCCCAATCGCCATCGCCATCGCCCATGCTACCTACTTCTACTAGGCATCGTTCAGATCACAGTAATTGCTGCTCGTCGCTGTTGCATTGCTGCCCAAAGACGACGTTTGCGTCGGCTGTTGCTGCTGTTGTTCATCGTCGGACATGAGCGCCTCAATTGTCTCCGTGTCATGATGATTGACTTGCGGCGATGATGAACTTTCGCCGCAATTCGTCGCATACACATGCCGGCGACTGCCACTTGGCAACTGATTCGAATCATCAGTGTCGGCATCACGTATCGAATTGAATGCATTGCCAGCATTTGCATTTGGCGAGCTGGTGTCATCATTCGGTGGATACACATGTCGGTGATAACTGCTGCTGCCACTTCCGCCGCCGCCCGTGCTGCCACCGTCACCGTCGAGCTCAGCATCGCGCACGCTGCCGAAGACCGGCGTATGGGAAGAACTCTTGCGCAGCGAGGCCGGCGGCGACCACACGGTGTGATACAGTGGCGAGGCAAAGACGTACATGTGATTCAGATACTCCATGTCATACGACGGCTGATAGGAGTCCGTTTCCAATGGATTGTAATACTGCGAGGTGGGCTGATGCATGGGCGTCTGGCGGCAGCTCAGCGAGCCTGAATTGCCGCCAGAGTAGTGCGGCGTGTCGTAGTTCTGCGAACGTGTCGAGGATGTTTTATAGGGTATGCCGCCACTGCCGCCACCACTGCCGCTGCCGCCCCCGCTGCCACTCAGGCACAAAGGCTTATGTGGCATGGTCGCATAGATGCCGCGATATGCTTCGTAGGGTGTCTGCGGACAGTACGCATCCGACCAGCGCACATGGTTCGGCGTGTAATCACCTTTGGCATAAAGTTGTATGGGTCGGCAGAAGCCTTTGTTCATGTGCCGCGGCACGCCAAGCGTGTAACTGTGACTGAAACCCACCTCGGAACTAAGTAAATACTCGTGAAATTTGTTCGGAAAGAATTCGATTTGTTTATAATTGTTATAGATTTCCGGCTGTAAAAACACAATGGAAGAGAAATAAAGGTTTCGTAAATCATTGGGAAATTTGGACACACTAAACGCTAATTATATTTATTATATAACATTACATAGGGTGATTTTTTAAGAGTTAAGTTTTTCAGGTTGGCAGCACTGGTTAGTAATGGCGTCCAAACGTCATCAGTCAAAGTGAAAGGTTTTCAGTATACTAATCATGGAAAGACTTACAAACGAGCAACGATTGCAAATTATTGAAATTTTGAAATGTTGAAGGATGAATTTGGTGAGCAGCTTATCTCTCGAAATGGCCCTGTGAGTTGGCCGCCAAGATCATGCGATTTAACGCCTCTTGATTATTTCTTGTGGGGTTATGTAAAGTCGTTAGTCTATGTGGACAAGCCGAACACGATTGAAGCCTTACAGGATAACATAACACGCGTAATTCGTGGAATACAGGCCGAAATGCTCGAAAAAGTGACGCAAAATTGGACTTTCCGAATGGACCATTTGAAACGGAGCCGCGGACAACATTTACATGAAGTTGTCTTTAAAACGTAAATGGCAAAGGCCTATTTATCGATACAATAAAAATTTTGAATATTTTAAGCAAATTTGAGTGCTTTATTCGATTTAAAAAAAACTACGCTTAACAAATCACCCTTTATATACTATAATCTATTCTGTTTCCTTTTTTTTTATTCCCTTCCTCATGCATCATTATCTTTATCTAATATTTTACAAAAAAAAAAAAATTAAAACTAAAACGTTCTAAAAAAAAAATCAAGGATGGGATAGAAATGATATGCGCAGAAAAAGAGTTGAGTTAAAGTTAAATATAACTTTTTAGACTTTTGAGTATTTAAAGGGATTAAAATTAGATAAGACAAGAGGGAAGCACTGCTTCAACGATTCTCCCTTTTCAGTAAACTTCTTTTAGAAAGTAAAAACCCTCCCTTACCCAAATTATCAATATTAAAAGGTTTTAAAAGTTTCAACACCACTCACCGTTAAATTCTTCTTCTTTTTGTAGCTTGCCCAGTTCTGTGCCTCCAATATAAGCTTGCCGCCAGGTCGCAAATGATTAAACATACGCTTAAAGGCTAACTTCAGACCCGCATCTCCGAAATTCAGATGTATCCACTTAGTCACCGACAGACAGAGTATGAGATCATATTGTTGCGAATCATTTACCAGTAGCGACTCATCCTTGACCACGTAATTCGTCTGTCGGAAATAGACATTGTCTGGGAAGTTGTTCTTGCGTTTGGCATTCGTCGCTTGCGCATTCGTCGTGCTGGTCGTTGACGAGCTAACCACGTTCGTGGCAGCGGCGGCGACTGCTGCTGCGGCCGAGGATGTGCTGGCTGTGACTGGTGTACTCGATGTACTGGAGCTGGCAGCTTGCGTACCAGCGCCGGGATTCGGCGTCTTAGCCGTCCATTCGGCAAGTGGCAATATTGACTCCGTATTTGGTATACCGCCGTAGATGAGGGGAAATGAGATGGGAAAGAACTCTTTTGCATTCACGTGCAGTTCGCGTAACTTTTGTTCATATTGATTGTGATAATGATGAAAATGGTGATGATGATGGTGATGGTGGTGTAAATTATTATGATGTTGCTGTTGCAGGTGGTTCAGCTGTTGTGTTTGAGCGGCAGTTCGTTTATTTGGTCGCTTCTTGCGTCGTGTTTTCTTGCGTTTCTTAGCTGACGATTCATCTTCTGTTGCAGCGCTGTTGCCTTCTTCCATTTTTATTTCCTTGTCGCCAGCACTCGCATCTTTGACTTCAGTCTCTTTTGACGCTGGCCTTTTGACAGCTGCCGTCATTGGTATGCGCACGAACATGCTTAGATTCCGACGCGCACGCTGCACCAATTCACGATCGATATCGATGCCGAGTATTGACTTTGGCGCCAGACAGCGAGCCACGGCTATGGTCATGTGACCCACATTGCAGCCGATATCGAGTATGTCTTTGTTATGGAACAGCTCCAAGTGCCGTTGGAACACTTGCAATCGCACATCGCGAAAATCGTTCAGCTGTCGGTAGTCTGCATACCGATCAAAATTACCATAACGGTATTTGGCGCCATTAGCACAAAATTTCGGTGTCTTGGTTATTGCAGCAACTGCCTTCTCTGTTGTTGTTGTTGTGGCTTCTGCTGTTTTAACCTCTGCATCGCCAGCGTTGCTTGTCTCCTGTTCACCCGCTGTTATCGAAGTTGCACCCGAAATTGAGCTCAAGGGGCTGCCCACACCATTTTCTGATGCTGTTTCCAGACCCTTTATAATGTCTGGCGTGCCATCACGCGGTATTTCAGCTAAAAGTTTCGTTTTAAAATTTCGATGTTATATGTATGTAAATAAATGTGCATACTATTGTACATTGTTATTTTGTAATTGTTTATTGCTAGATAACGAATAAATCAAAATAAAGTTCGTAGCTTACCATCTGTAAGTGGTTTCACCACATCTTCACTGGGACTCTGCAACTCTGTTTCGCTGAACGATGTGGAACGCCGCGTATTTGGCTTTCGCGCACCCGTGGGTTGTATACGTGGCGGTCGCTTCCATGCGCCTGGTTGCGGAACCACCGGACTGACAATCTTATCCATGCCATCGTGTCGATGAAATTTCTGTATAAACATGAAAACCAAAACATAAAATAATTATATAATTAAAACAAAAGAAAAAAAATATAAAGATAGGTGCGCCTGACTATAGAATACCCTCCATCCAATTCAAACATCCATAATTTTTTTTCTTTTAATACGTTGTATTAATTATCTAACGATATCTTAAGAAACAAAAAAAGTTTTTCTTAGTAAAAGTCGTTTTTCGGCCGATAGTTACTATGGGAGCTATATATTATAGTAAACTGATATACATAATATTGAGATATGTGATTAAAAATCACTTAGAACTATTAAATCCAAAACTTGGTAAGGATATTTTGAAAAAAAAAAGGGTTTTTGTTAGTAAATTCGGTTTTTCGGCTGATCGTTCCTATGGCAGCTATATGTTATAGGTTGAATTCCGAAAAAACAAAATAACCTCTTCGTGTCGAACTTAGTGGTTGTAGATCTAACCGTTTTCGAGATCTTTGTGTTTATACCATACAATTTACAGGGTATTACAACAAAAAGAAGAAAATTAACAATGAAAATTTTTAAGTTAATGTAGATTGACTCTTAAGCTTATTTTTATTTTCTAAGATCTCAGTTCTTATTGTATAAAATGTCTAATTCCTAAACTCGTTAAGAGCCGACAGGTGCACACTCAAAGCCCTTAAAGTATAACCCGACTATAAGCACTTTTCAATTATAAAAACAAAGTATAAAACCCACAAGTCGTGTAGCATAGGAACATGCGGATTAATGCATAAATAAGTGCGAGCAACTGCTTAAGTTACTTTCACTTTTATTTTCTAAATAAATATTCACGCTAGTGCACACGCGTCTCTAAGAGCTTTCAGCAATATAACAATTCCCAAACCGATAAAATAAAAAGTTATAAATACACAATCTGCACACTTAACCTCAATCGCACACAATCGGCATCCTCTAAGCGCGTCTAAGGAAACCTCAAACAAGCCTCAATAAAGGCAGAAACCAAAATAAACTGAAGCAAACACAACTCTTCTTCTTGCACCCTGCCAACCCACCATCCAAACATGACAGTCAATGTTACTAACCAACCCAATATGCCTTACTTAAACTTACCTTATTTTTTTGCGAGTTATTGCTCTCGCTTATCTTGCGTTTCCTGTTGCCACCACCACCGCCACCGCCCGCAGCACCCGTCAAACCTAAACCACCGCCGCCAAGATAGCACGTGCTGCCTGTGCTGCTGCTACTCGTGCTTGCATTAGTCAAATCCAAACGCAAATCGTTTCTACGTCCCGCCGTCGCATGCGTTGTCGTGGTCAAAAGTAACGAAATATCGCATGCTCGCACATGTTGCTGTTGCGCTGCCAACGCTGCGGCTGACATCGACGTAGTTGTTGGCAAAACCGCCGTCCCACCCGACGTCTCATTACACACAACGCCAACGACCGGTTCTGTTTCATTATGTTCCATACGTTCCACTGTGAGTTTATCACCATCATAATCGAGCGACTCAGCAGACGTTATTGTGAGTGCTGTAGGAGAGCGTAAACGTTCGCTCTCCTGCACACTTGCCATTCTTGCTGCTATTGTTGCCAACGCTGCTGGCGTCGTCAATGCTTGTTCACTCGTAGTAGTCAGTGTGGTTGTTGTGAGCATTGTTGCTGCCATTGATTCTGCTATTGTCGTTGATGGTAGTTGTTCTACTGGCTCGCACGACAAAATGATTTGCCTCTCAGCTAAAGAAGACGCCGCATTTGTGTTCGTCGTTGTAGCCGCCGTCATTGCCGCTGCCACCGCTACCGGGTCGCCGTCAAGTGAAATCGAAAGCGGCTTCGCTGCCGTTAGCATTATTGTTGGCGACAGCGAATCGTGGCTGTTATTTGCCAGTGTCGCTGCTTGTTCAGTTGCCAGCGTGTTGTTCAGTGTGCACGCATTAATGTTGTTATTGTTGTTGTTGTTGTTGTTGTTGTTATTATTGCTAGTCTCTGAATCGTGTCGACTACGTCGCTTACGATTCTTGCGATGTCTTTGCTTATGGCCATGATGTAGCGGCGGCTTAAGATGCCCACGCAGACCACGTTTCATCGGCGATGTCAACTGTTTCTCATATTCCATCGAGTCAACCGGATCGAGTAGATGTAGTGGATCATGTATATTCGGTGGTATAATCACTTCCACCTTTGGTGGTGTTGTTATCGGCGACTGTCGTGGCGTTGTGCCCGGCGTATTGTTATTCGAATTGGCATTTGAGTTGTTTTCATTTTGCAACGAGTTGAGATTGAGCGGATCTGAGATATTGCCACCAAGTAGAAATTTCGTTGGCGGCACAAACACTTCCTTGCGTAATCGTTTCTCGGAGAGGAAGAATTTCGCACGACCGCAACAATAATGCTGGGCAGCGGCGCTGGCTAAAGACGTCACCGAATTATTTGAACTAGTTGAGCTGTTATCTTTATCACCACCATTGCCGACACCCGAGCAGCCATTTGCTAGACAACAGACAGAATGGTTGCCAGCATTGTTGCCAAGGGAATTGTGTGCGGCTCCAGCGCAAAGCACATGATTATGATGGCCACCACCGCGACTGCAGAGAAAAGTGAAAGAATAAAATAAACATATTGCATTATATTCAATTAAACGTAGCCAAAAGTTTTTTTTTCTTAGTTTTAGTGTGCTGCTCATAAATACAGTGACACTTAAAAGAAAAAAAAAAATATTTCGTTGCACTGCATGACTCGAAAGTTGAGTTTGTTCCCTCAAATTGGATTGTCAATTTCCATTTCACTTGAAATATTGACTGTAATTCATTGTTTCAGTTTCCTTTAAAAAAATTTTAAATTCAATTTCAATGAATTTACTCACAGAGTAAAGTTCGCTAACTTAACATTTAACTGATATACCCAAACGTGAAGTTGGCAGAGACAGATAAACGCAAAACAAACAACCCTGAAAACGCATTTCAGGTATATTCTCAGTACATTCGCCGTAGTTTCCCTACTTCTATTCTTAAGGATAAGTGAAATTTGATATGGTGACAACATTGGTCCGCTTATATTAAGCATGTAACATCTGAGTGCTCAGTGAGCTAGGAATTAAGCGGTTGGCTCCTTATTCTTATTACTCTGGATATGACTAACGGCGAATATAAAATGACAAAGTCGCTAACAGACATATCGCTTAATAAATATTGATTATTAAGCATTTCTCTGTGGATCATTGTTTATGTAACTGAGTTCATATATTTTATTATCTATAATATGCTATTCACAATCATAACAGCACTCAAGCAAAGCGCAATTGTGTAATTTTTAAAGTGTCACTATAATTATGCAAAGTAAAGAATGGCCAGCGCTTTTAATAACTGGCGAGTAAACATACCTATGCGCGAGCATTTTCTTATATGCCTGCGGCTTCAGATGTCCATGGCAATGACCCAATTTCTCTAGTCCAATTACCGTAGGTTGCAAACCGGCTGCCGTTAGCGCCACTGCAGCATGCGTATTCACGCCACTTGCATTGTTGCCGCCTTGCAGACCAGCAGCGCCACCGCCGTGGCCACCATTGTTGCCATTACTGTTATTGCCGCCACCTCCGCCGCCACCACCGCCGCCACCGCCGGTGCTGAGGCCAACCGCCACACCACTCAGACGGCCATGGTGCTGTCCATGGTGATGGTGATGATGATGGTGATGGTTATTGTGATGATGGCCAGCATTGCTGCCGCCACCGCCACTGTTTGTGCCAATTTGATTTTTCACATTTTGTATATTCTCCAGGTCTGCTTTATTTGCCGTTGTTATGATGCCACTGGCATTATTGCCGCCACCGCCACCTCCGCCGCCGTTGCTGCTGCTACTGTTGCTGCCACTTACGTTGCCCATCACCAGAACTTGCCCCTTGCCAATTAGATTGGCGGCAATATTTTGTTTGCACATTTTATTATGTTGACGCTTACTCCAGGTTTTTTGCTTTTTCAGCGTCGCAGCATTTTTATGCTTGACAAATTGCTGAGGCGTACGAAATTGATAATGTTGTTGTTGCAGTTGCTGGGCTTGAGGTTGAGTTTTTTGTTTGTTTGGTGGCGGTGTTGGTGATTTTGATTTAATGCTTGCAGTTGTTGTTGTTGCTACTGCTGCGGCTGCTGCTTTTGTTGTTGTTGTTGCTGCTGCTGCTACTACTGATGCTCCTGTTATTGCCGTAGTCGAGCTAACTTGCTGTTGTGTCTCATGTTGCTGTTGTTGTTGTTGCTGCTGTTGATGTCGCCTCAGGCCTTCACGTGTTGTTGGTGTCATAATAGCTGCTGCTGTTGCTGTGGCTACTACTCCTATTGTTGTTGTTGTTGTGGAATCGGCTTTTGCTACAACATGACAATCACCATAATTTTCACTTTTGACTTCATCCATAATAAGTTTTATATACTTTTTATATTTTATTTATTTATTTTTGATTAGGATTTTGTGTTTTTTTTATATTCTTTTTCTTTTTTTTTTCTTTTTTTGTTCTTTTTTAGAGCCTACATTTGGGCTGTCAAGCTTTTAAAATTTTAAATTCGCTGAATTTCACTTTGATTTGAGATTTTCTTTTTTCACTGCTTTAAGGTTTTCTTTTTGCTTGCCTATTTTTTGGCATATTGGCGTTTTTTTTTTTAATAAAATGTTTTGTGATGTTTTCACTTTTAATAAAGTTAGTTATTGTTCATCGTCTATATAATTTTAGTTTTACGCGCACACACATTGTTGTTAAAAACAGAAACTGCATACTTTTAGGCGTACACAGGCATTTTTCATACATTGAAATAGTTTCGACTACATTTTTGTAGATTGTAACTGTCACTGGTTTATATTCTTTAACCTCTTTACGAGTTTGGTATTAACATTACGCTTAGATGCATGTTTTAAGGCTGTTATTACAAAAAAAAAAAAAAAAAAAACAAAAACAAAAACGAAAAATATTTTCAAAATTAATTATAGACACAATGATTGAAATACTTTAAATTAAAATTGTTCGAAATTTTCAGTATTTAATACAGCCATTGTTAGAAATCAAAATTTATTTCATACGGTAATTACTTTCATCATTTGAACAAATAAAATTACATAAAAGTGCACGATGTATGAATACGTGAGCTTACCTTATTAAAATGTATTGCCTTTTGGAAGATATGCCATTTTTTTGCTGAAAAATAAAATATATACATTATTTGTTATTGTAAATCAAACAAAAGTTGTACGGCAGTAAACACACAAAAATAGCAGTCAGATACAGTTAGACTTAAGCCAAAAACAAAACCTATATTAATATAAAGGATTTGAAAAAAGTACAAAACCAATGGGTAAAAGTAACATATTAAGGAAAATAATAATGACACTTTGGATTATGCAGCAGAATATTCCAAAACGAACAGTCCCCATAAAGGAGCAAATTTCGCAAGCTCTTCTTCATACACAAAATTTATTCCCATAATTTAACTAAAAAAAATCGCGACCAACGGTATCATTTATGGGAGATTTTATTGTAAAAAATTTTATATATAATATCTACAACACAAAGTCACCTACCTAAATAGTTTTGGGTGTGCTAACGCACCTATAAATTTTTTTAGTTTTTATCTCACCACTTTAAATTGGTATAAAAAAAAAACAATTTTCATAAAAATTTAATAATTCAAGCATGTTCTTTTTTTATTCAAAACTTCTACTCTACAAAGTTCATCGCATCTGATCTGCTTTAAAAGTTTAATCAGTTCAAATATTTTTGCAGCCAATATTTTTCAAGTCATGAAAAATCATACGGTAATTAATAACATCATTTTAAATTAACTTTAAATAAACAAACAAATTTGAATAAAAAAAAAAGAAACCAATAACTTACCTAAATAAATGTCCGCTGGATAAACATTTCAAACTGCTCTGATGTGTAATGGCGGCTACAAAAATAAAAAAAATAAAAAAAATAAAAAAAATAAAAAAAAATAAATAATTAATTTTAATTAATAAAACTTATATTTTTTAAAAATAAGTAAACATAACAGTTGTTAGAGTTCGAATTCTTAGTTATTAGAAACGACGGCAATTATTTTCATTATAATAATTAAACACAATTGTGATTCTCAAAGTGCAAAACAGTCTACCTGCTTTCCTATACGTCTACGTTCTTTTTTAGAATGTATACATATTTAAAATTTATTCATTTATATATGCAAAATTCCAACAATAACTTTAATATTAAAACAGTCCCTCTTCTATTCCAATTCAACTCAGTATGAGGCAAGACATAAAATGTTTGCCAAATTTTTGCATAATTCTCAAACAAAATCTACAAATACTTACATTGTTGTATAAGCTGTTCTGTCTGTCATTCCTTTGTGCTCGAAACGGAATTGGGTGCTATAAATAAATAAAACAAAAAAAAGAAAAGTAGAATATAATAAAACAGCTTTGATTCGTATTTTTGTTTCGCATTTTAAATGGTTTGAAGTTAAATCAGTAATTATGCAGCCATGCTATTCTAGTCAGCGAAACTCATACGGTAATTAATAACATCATTTTAAAGCACAAACAGACACACTTGGCGTGTTTCATTTTAAAAACTCAACTAAAGCTCAACTCACCCAAAGCACTTTTATAATTTGGCGGTTGCTTATTGTTTTGCACAGCTTGGCGCTAAAATAAAAATAAGACAAAAAAAAAACATTTTTTACTTTTATATTTACGTAAAGGTTTTTGTTACGAAGACAAGCATTATTCGCTCAGTTCATAAGGCCAAATTTTAAACATAAAAAATATTCTTACTGTAATTATTATCATCATAAAAAATACTCAAAAAAAATGAAATTCATTTGAATAAGGCAAACTTACGTTTCTCTTAAAATTTTCATTAACACAGATACAGTTCATCTGGAATTAAAAAGAGTAGTAAAAAAATTAAAATATAGTTCGAAAACGTAACATCACTATATATTAAATTTGTTAAAAAACAAAAAAAATCAGTTAAAGTGCAGCCAGCTAATTTAGTCATATGCATTCATACGGTAATTAATTTCATCATAAAATTAAAAAAAAATAAAAAAAGGCCTCACGAATTGCATGTCGCAGTGTTATAATTTATTTAAATTACTTGTTACATTGTGGTTTCTCGTCTAAAACAACTTTCGAGAATGCAAAACGTGAGCAGCCCAACCCAATTAACTTTAGAAATTTCGAAAACAAAAATAATACTCACCAAATCCTATGCATAGTAAAACAAATGCTTAAAAAAACAACGTGTCTGAAATACAAAAACAAAAAAATTTGAATTTATTTCAATCAACAAACTAAATTTAAATCAACAAATTAGTTCAGCAAATATCCGAAAATAATAAATATTAAAAAAAAAAAAATCTGATTGTATTTAAAATTAATTAAATTTAAACAAATAAATAACCGCATTCATTATTGTATGAAAATAATTTATTCACGCACCTTTTTCACGGTAGATAAAATAATTATTTGGCAGCTATGTCAATAACCAGCATTCTAAAAATAAATAAAATCGTTGAAAATATTTAAAAATAACGCAATAATGGAAACTAAATCAATTAAAAAATGAATTAATCAGAGTTATTATGCAGCCATTTGTATTATAATCACAAAGATTATTCAGACGGTAATTAATATCATCATATGCAAGAAAATCAGCTTACTTCATATAGGTGAAGATTAACTTTAAAAAGAAAATCAATAATCAACTTAGAAAATTATACATGATAGCAATTAGGAAAAAATAAACAAAAATACTCAAATTAAAAATATAAAAAAGCCAAACAAAAAAAGAAAATAAATAAATATAGAGAAATTTAACATAAAAATCATTAATGATTACAAAACCTACATAAAAAATCAACTGAACGAATTAAAAAAAAAAATACAGATAAGCAATAAATAAATTTGACTCAATACAATTTCTGCATCAAATGTTGATCATTGCATGTGTCATATAAGCCTGTCAAATCAATAATTAAATGATAACAATTAATAAATTATACACAAATAATATTATTTAACAAATTTATCAGTTAAATGCAGTCAATTTTTCAAGTCATTGTTTAAATACAGTCATACGATAATTAGTAGCAACATTTAAATTTAATTACTTTACATGTGTACATATGTAAATCTGTAAGTGTTAAAGTCGATTTTGTCAAAATAAATAAAAGGGGCACTCACCTTCAGTAAAAACCCGCACTTCACACATTGCATTCGCCCCACTAAACGAAAAAACGAAAATGAAATAAAATACATAAACATTAGTTTTTGTTATAAACGATTTGTAAGAATTATATGTTAAAGATGAAATGGTTTTTATCAGAACAATTATAATTGCAGCCATATTGGTTTATGTCATGGCAATAGCTCATACGGTAATTAGTTTCATCATGTAGGTACAGTGCCAGAGTAGGGAAAGGTAGTGCAACAGACGTTTCTTTTATTTTATTTATTTTTTGTTCACGACAATAAGTAAAAGCTAAGCGGTTTTGTGCTTTTAAATTTGCATAAATAAAGTATGCATACACACACACACGCTCGCACGCATGCCCCCATACACACATTTTCACCAAACCGAGTACGTTTGAATACATGTAATAATTAAACAAAGTCAAGCGTATATTAAACAGATTACGACATATTTGCATGAACAGAAAAATAAAACGGAAAAAAGTAGAAATAAAACTGCTTCAAAGTTGAATCAATGTCGTACAACAAATTTTTTATTAAAATAAAAAAATAGCTGAAAGAGTGTCTGCAATTTTGAAACTGAAAGCAACCCGGCAACCAATTGCTTAATACAGTAAGTTTCTCAAAGTTTTAAACCCACATAAAACTGAAAATACCTTTCCTTTAAACCTCAATTTGGATTTTTGTTTTTTTCTAATAATTATTATCCATATGAAGCGATTAGTTTGTAAATGCAAGAATGGCTGCAAATCGCGGCTTCCATTCCGTTAAACGAAATCATACCACACAAAATCATTAATCGGAAATGATGACAAACGTATAAAGAAAACTAAAGAAAAGAAAAAAAAAAATAACAACAAAGTACGCTGGGGGTTAAACCACAAGTGGTTTAGCAGGAAACAGCAGCCAGTAATTATTATAAACCTACTTCTTTAACACTAGGTCACAGAAAAATATGCAAAAAACAAAAAAAAAAGTATTATTAATTAAACGAAACATATAAAAAGCACAATAAAATTGTTATGAAAAATTTGGTTTTATGTTTTTATTGTATTAGTTTGAAGAAATCCAGTTTTTAGCGATTAAGAATGCTAATAATATGTATTAAATTATACAATAGTGACCCATTGGGAACTGCTGCTTATCACCGAATACGAAGTTCCCACAACAAAAGTGACTGAACTGAACCTTAACAGGTTCAAAAAGGAGTCTGTCTGCAGACTTGAATTTATGATGTCGTCTTTACGGACATTTATTGTGGATAATAGACATTTACAGATTTTATGCCTAGGTTTTCAGTTTCTATTCTTTGTACTTTGTCAATGAGAATCATAGAATCGCTTGTTTTTTTTTTACAAACAATAAAAGTTTGTTACACTTTATGACAGCAAAACTTTTGCTTCGCAATGGAATTTTGCCGTCGGCACAATGCCCAAGTCATGCGTTGGTTAGTTATGTTAAATGCTGAGCTTTCACTATAGCATAGTAAAAGCAACTTGCATTTAGGATGTTTGGCTAGGCTATTTGACGATTTACTACACTTTTAAAGTAAACACACGCATATCCTTTCACAAACAAATCCCCGTCGGTCGGTTTAGTTTGCAATATTTTTTGTGTTGTGCCAAAATTTGACTTCGCGCTATACTTAGCCACAATACATATCTTGATAAAGCAAATATTTGCTTTTAACAAATAGCAATCTATTTTTATTCATTTATTTTTCTACGAGAATGTGTTTACTTTAGTTACTTATTTAGTCAGTTTTCGCAAACATTCAATATATTTTGAGTCGATTTTTCACAACTTCCTATTGTTGCCTTTAATTCCGCTATTTTATTCCTTATCTCATTTAAATTTCAACTAAAAGCTGAATGTTGTTGTAACATTTTTTCAAATCATTTATTTTTAGCACATTTTTATGCTATTATAAGTATTTATTGTTGGTATTTTTAGGTTTTCTTTTATTTTCAAAACGATTCGCATATTTGCACACTGTGCTACAAATCTAAAATATGCTCGCTCACACAAATCCAAACATATAAACAATTTTCCACACAAGTCGTGCTAGTGTGCAGTCACGAAAACAAAAACAACAATGATTGCAAAAACAAAAATCGTTGTACAACGATAACAACGCGAAAGTGTCAGAATGAACGAGACGGCATGCGAGCGCAACCGCGCGACAGCTGAGACACACACTAAAAGCACTAAAATGTCTTTCAATACTTTGTCGCTACTGCTGCTGCTGCTGCGCTTCCGTCACTTAAAAAACTACAGCAACACACTGCATACATCATTTGTTTAACTATTTGCAATTTGGCATTGCTGCATCATTTTCGTTAATGCCGTTATTGTCAGACTTTAATATATGTTTTAACTAAAGCATGCCGAAAATAATCTATCTTTTTTTTTTAAAGTAAACGTTATGCCGGCACATTTAATTACCTGTTTGCGCTGAGTTTTTTCTCTTCTGATAGTACTACTGTAACAGCTCACAAAATAAATATTTAAACACACGCGGCTTTACTTTTTTTTTATATTTAATTTCCCAGAGATAGCAGCTGAGCGAGAAAATTGAAGAACAAAAACAATTGTATTTCTTATTTAATTGTCCGCTAGACTAACTTAAACGTTCCGCACGCGTTCACGTTCACACAGCAACTAAATATGTTACATTCCAAAGTGTTGCGCTTGAGTGATCCAAGAACACCATATCGAGCGAGCAACATCTACGCAATGGAACGGCGAGTCGTTTCGGCTTAACCTGAAACTGCACGAAATCGGGTACGAGACGCATTGTTTTCACCGGGGTGACACACAAACACGTCTGAAACGCTCAAACCCGAATCATAGCTCTCTTTTGGAGTGTTGATTCTATTCGCTCTCTCTCTCGAGAGTGCGCGCGATATTTTACTGTGAGACAAAACGGCATTGGCACGAACATATAAATTAGCGGTTGTTAGTGGGTGAGTGAGTAAGCAAGCGAGTTGGCGAGACTGTGTGACTGTGTGACTGAACGTCATTCGTGTTTGTGTGATGAGCAAACAGAAACGTGCGTGTGTGGTTGTTGTTGTGACGATGTAAATTTGTATACAAATTGGGTATGTGTGAAGTTTCTATGTGTGAGTGGGAACTCACATGCCAAGGGCTGTCGCCATAGACAAAACTAGAGGGTTCCTCGAGGATTTACCGAATTTCGTAAAAAGGAAACGTTCCTTACGAGCATGTTTAGCATCACTGAAAGTGTGTAGAGGTTGCAGAGCTCCAAACCATTCTATGTCACTCAAGCACATAAAAAGTTACAACATTCATGGTAGCGATGTTTATTTGGACTAGCATTGCTTATGAAAGCTTGACTAGTATTAGAGCGCTTATTTGCAAATAGTTATTGTTGGCATGCTGTGTATTTGTAATGGCAACTAAATGAGACTTATTTAGTAATAACTTCTTGCGGACAATGTGTGATCAACTTTTAAAAAAATGTTCTCTTGGTTATATGTATTTCACAAGCAAACATAACTGATTAGTTTTCATTTTATAAACGATGAATAGATATAAAATTGCAATGATCATTGGGTAGCTATATGCTGCTATCATAGTTGGCCATATGTAAGTATGTAGCAAGTCTGTTGTATTCTGCTGCTTTGCTGTCGGCTTGCCGCTTCATAAACAATAACTTGACTGGAGTAAACATAAGGGGTAGGTGCGGTGAGCTGACCGTATTATATTGCTACTGAGACGTAATGTTGGCTGCTATTTTGATATTATTTGGACAGATGAGCGGCAAATGTGTTTATACTAAGTTTGTTAAAAATGATTTCAGGCACATTTCATAAACACGTATTTTGTTTATTAACATAATGTTACAATTTGACTACATACATACATATTTCTAAATGAATTTAAATGTATTTTTATTTTATATTACGCTGAATTGCATGTTAGAAGTGTCACTCATCACTCAATTGATGATTTTAGGTAATCGGTCGATTACTCAAATTCTCGCGCACTCTTACTCTCAAACTGAGCAAACCAATCGCATGCTAATAACTCATTGGCTTTTTTGTTTGTTGCGTAATAAATTAACTGTATTTGACGAAACTTTGACGTTTCCTTTGTTTTTTTTCTTTGGCGTTACTTTGTTTTACCATTTTTCGTTTTTTTTTTTGTGAAGTTGAAGGCATATTTATAAACATTCACCCGCCTGCAAGCTTCAAAACCACAGTTGTGATACATACATACATATATGTACATAAGTGAATGAGGTAACCAATGATAATGCATGCTAAGCTATTTTGTTGTTTGTATATTTCTTGCTTTAAATACATTTAAAAGCATTTATGTAATGTCAATTTATTAAGATAGTCTTAAGGTTTTACTAAATATATAAATTATACTCACTCCACGAAAAAAAACACATTCAAAGGCACCTAACGCTTCTATAATAACGTCTAAACATTTTTACTTAAACCCCATCCTTTTTTTTTTTGTGAACTCTCAAGCCAACACTATAACCATAAACTAACACACACATACCTAAGTCTACTTTAGTATTTTCACCAACAGTGGTTGTTGCTATTAGACGCTTACTTAGCATCTTAATCGAAAAAAAAAAAAAAGAAATAAAATAAATAAAAAAAAAGGCAAAGCAAAGCAAAAAAATCCTCTTCAGCCGCCTGCGTTTTATGCACACACTTGATATCAGCACGCGCGCCTCTTCTTCTTATGCTTAAACGAGTGCTAGAGTCACCGCCCACCGAACAAGCAACCCAAAGCACGATTCTTAGCTCACTGGCTCCCTCTGTCACTTTGTCTCTGCCAACGAAGCGCACTGTTTTTATGCTTCTAATTGAAAGACAAGCAGCAGCAGCTTGAGTACAAATTTACTGACCGACTTTTGTTTTTACTTTGTCTCGTCTGCCTTTTTCTTTTTCCAATTTGTTCTTCTTTTTGTTACGTTCCTCCATACGTCCGTATGTGCTTTGGTTTTGTAATTTTTTTTGTCTTTTTTGTAGATTTATCGTATTATTTGCTGTTGCCTCGTTGTTGTTGCCCTTGGTGACTTTTTAACATCAATTTACATGCTTACAGGATTTTGGGTTTGTTCTCGTCCACTTTTCAAGTTTCCAATCGGCTCGAAACTAATTGAGTGCCCCATACGAAAAGTAATAAATAAATTGTGATATGTGAATCAAAGCTTAACGAACTAAAACAAAGACAACAAATTTCGCACGGGCGACGAACTCCCACCTTGTGATTTTCAGTTATGTGTGTATAACATGCACGAGTGTAAAAATAAAAAAACAATATATGTATGTGACACTTGTCATAAAAAACAGACAGATGGAATCCTGTAAAAATGCTTTACAATGGCAAAATCATTTCGACTTTTTGAGATCCCGCCATATTGACAATTTGCTGTTTACACTGCTGTCACCATTAATACAAACAACAATTATCACATATATGTAAATAAAAAACTACCCAACAAAGAGCAAGGCACAACTTTTCATGCAGCAACTCTAAGCGATGCGCCACTAATACAAAAGTTAACTTGTCTAGCTACATTTGCATGCATTGACAACTCTATGCAAAACAAACAACATTCTACAACACGTAAAAGCATACTGCACTGCTTATAGGATATAATATGCACAAGTATGGGAAATGCTGAAGGGGCGGTGCTGCGTAATGAACAAAGTAAAACTTATGCATTTTCAATTTCAAAATCATTAAATGCGTGCAGCCACAACAATAAAAAGCAAATAAACATAAATGGCGACCGCAGCAGCAACATGCGGCTTCGTCGACATCATAACGCAAAAAAAAAAAAAAAAACATTCATGAAATGTATGTACATACGTTGCGAACATCACATACTAGAAGCACATTGCCGTTGTTGTTGTTGTTGCTTATTCCACTTGTCATCTCTGGCTCTCCTGCTGTTGCTGCATATATGTACTCATTTCTTTTATGTCATCATTTCGTTCGTTCGTTCGCTTCTACGTTGGCCCCCATGCCTCTGCTGCGATAACAACAATAACAACTGCGTATACAATTTTGTATGCGCCAGTAATGCAGACAGCACCGTTAACATAAAGCCGACTGCACTACTTGCACTCATGCATGCAAGCATGCATTGACACTTGATGCTCGCACTACTTTAAATCACAATTGCGCTATTTCGTTTTCGCACACACGGCCTTTGGTATGAAATTTTATTTTGCTATTTTATCATTATATTTTATTCTCAAGCGTGCAAAATATTTTATGAGTTTCTGCTTATCAAATCGTTTATCAATGCACCCCGTTGTATTTTATTAAGCTTTAAATTTACTAACATGACATACGTGGTGTCTATACTAGGTATTTAATATATTATTGCTGTAGGTTAGGTTGTGCTATGCACTAGGATTTAGAAGCTAATTTATTTATTTGCTCAAAAATTCGCGTTGTTCGCGCGGCTAGCGGAAGAGATAAGTTGAGCGTGGCGACAAGTTGATTGAGTGCCTTTGAGTGATTTCTAAGTGTCTCTATTTTGATATGGCTATGGCTCGCGTTCATTAGCACAATACCGATAGCTCGCTCATTAGCGAGTTCATTATCGTTATCAGGCAAATGTTTCATTTTGTCTTTGTTGTTGTTATTATTTGTTGCTTTTACTTTCTTTTCATTTATATTTCCCCCTCTTATTTACGTATTCTCCTACTTACTACGATACTTTACAAACAATAGACAAAACGAAACATCTGAGCTGCTTTGCAAGTCACTCAGCAATGTATTGTCGTCTTTGCATACCGTTTGCAGTGAAAAACAACAAACATTGCTTTTCAACATTTGCTGCAATTTTCAGTCAAGTCAAATTAAACTAGCAACAGTAGCTTCGTAGAAAAAAACGTAAGTCAAGTGCAAAGCACACGATAGCAGCCATACCCATAAGTCTGTAAGCAGCCTAGCAAGAGATAGACAAGAGCGGAGCAAGCGGGCAAACAGCAAATGACGTCAAAACAACCGCAAGTGACTTTGCAAGCGTAACGAAAACATTTACTGCTCCCACAATTTGCAATAACAGCACAAGAATTGAATTTGTGCGAAGCAATTGCGTAAAACAACAACAACCGTAACAATAAGCGAACATACATACCTACATACATACGTACATAGTACGTGCATATGTAAATCGCGTACACACAGACAATCACACGCTTTGCAAGAATTTACATACTGTGTAGCAAGTGAAAATGAAAAAAAAAAACTAACAGTTTTAGCCGCTATAGACGCAGTTTGAGTGGCATTGTTTGGGGTACATATTGGCTGAGTTTTGGATCCTTTTTTTTCACCTTTTAGTTGGCACTGGCTGCTGTTATTAATGTAGACGCGCTCAATCAAGGGTAATGGCAAATATTGGTCACATAACCCACAGGCAGGTGTGTATGCCCCATACCCTTTGAATTGCTAACATAAATTGCTGCAATAAATAAAAGATTTTTCCAATTTTTCTTACACAACAATGCTAAAAGGCGTGAGTAGCGTGCAAATATAACACAAGAGAACACAGAGCTCGGCACAAAACAATAACAACAGCTAAAAAGTTGCAACAAAAACATAACAAATTGTGTAAAATTATATACACATAAAAAATAATTTTCCTTTTTTTTTTTTTTTTTTTTTTTGTTTTTCTTTCTTCTATTTTTGCTACTTATTTATTTATTTTTTTTGTTGTTGAAAGTGACAAAGCAAGCAAAGTAAAACTTTATAAATTGGCTACGGCAGCAGCAGCAGCAGACAGTGAACATACAAACCGACCGACCAACGAAGAAAGCAAAAATGTCGTCGAACAACAAAACAACAAAAAAAAAAAACAGCTACAATAACAAAAATGGCAAAACTTTTGACAATATTTATGTGTGCAAGGAAGTTTTTTCATAGTCGCTTCGCTTGCCATAGAGCCAGGAAATTAGTTGGTTTTTACAAGTTTGGCCATCCTAGGAAGTAAGGCGGCAGCATGCATCGACATCATCTCTTCGCTTAGGTACAAAGAAAAAAAAAAAAAAAAAACCAAAAAGATTCAGCGAAATTTCTTTGCTAAATATTAACTGACAAGAAGGTTTAGTACAAACGCTGTAATCCGTATATTTTAATAGTTTTCATTAAAAACCCGTGCAAAAAGGTGACACACTCAGCATAAAAAAGATGCTTTTGCATCACAATTGTAAGGAGGTGAAAAATTTCTATTAATAGAAATTCACACCGGCAACTCTTAGTCATTACTAAAAGGTATCATCATGCAAATAATATAATCACATTTTTTGCATAGAGATATTAAGTACATATACATATGTAGATTCTGTAGAAATTCGTTACATGCATTTAATAACCGCTTTTTCTGCGACGATGATGATTATGATGACGTATGTTACATAAGATACAACGTTACAATGTAATAGTTACAAAGGAACTGGCACATGTCTGAGTTGAGTTTAAAAATGCGTATTCTGTTTAGCGTCTACTTCGCACTGCCAGTGTAGTGCAGCAAGAGCTTGGTTGGGAAACTTAGATATCAATGGACTGTCAAACGTTTGTAAGCTTTAATGAATAAATGACCAAATGACTACACCATAAGCAATTTAAGCACGAAAGTCTGCACGACACAGTCACAGACATGCTCATGAATGGGAATGAAAAAAAAAAAAAATATTAAGCAACAGCAAGAAAAGCCGAAAGCAAGAAAGAAAATATAATATAAATAAATAAATACTAGTAAGTAACTGTAGTGAAAAAGTCTAAATAGAAAATAGCAAAAATAAGAAAAACAAGCAAAAATGTTTAGTGGCAGCATAAAAGGTCAACATAAAATATATTTATTATTTCTTTTCCGCTACATTTTGCTCTGGTCGACGTCTATTTTGTTCTTTTCATTTCGTTTTGTTTGTTTTGTTTTGTTTAACTTGATTTATGGTTGCCTAGCACGGTCATGCAGCAGAAGCAGCAGCAGCAGCAAAAGTACTAAAGAAAGGAAATCGAAGTTTATTGATGACCAACGAACGAAAAGCCGTCGTCAACGTCGCGTGTAGCAAAAATGCTGAGCAACTAAAAAAAAAAATGAAAATAAAAAAAAAAAAAAACTGGAAAAAAAAGCAGCAATGTTTTACGTATGTTTATATATACATACTGGTACATCGATCTATGCTTGCATGTCAGTAGTTGTCACATATTCCATGTACATTCTTCACTCACTACTTAAGTGCTCTGTTATGGAGCATAATTTATGCTGGCTTTATGTTGTTTATGCGTCAAATTTATGCGCTTGTCTCGTGCGACCAACTGCCTGTCTCCGTCTGTCCGTCTACCCGACTGCCTGCCTGCCTTTCTATCCTGCTCTTGGCTGTCGTGTCTCTCCACCAAAGACTGACCTTGCATATTTAAGTAAACTGCTATGCCATTACCCAGCCGGCTCAT
Organism: Stegana nigrithorax; assembly: GCA_037044495.1. NCBI lineage: Eukaryota > Metazoa > Arthropoda > Insecta > Diptera > Drosophilidae > Stegana > Stegana nigrithorax. Next base: position 127,131 of record JBAMBQ010001695.1, on the reverse strand, counting down.
ATTCTACGCAGCCATTATGTAAAGTTCTCTAAGCCTCTAAACGTGTAGCATGCCAGCTAGAGGCGGCTCTGTTTAAAAAAAATTTACAAAAAATTACATATTTTTATGTGAGCGGCTTTCTGCGGTGTGAAATATGTATATATAAGATAGTGCCAAAGAGAAATTTTCAAATGGAAACCAAAACTTGTTTAAGTTCGAGTAGCTTTTTAGTCTCAAAATCCTTTCGAAACCATTGTTTTGTTTGTTCTAACAAATTTGTTGGAGATCGGCCCTTTACTTTAGTCAGCTAAAAAAACTTAATAGCCAACAGTTTCACCTTTTTAAGCTACACTATTATTTAAACCATAAAATTAGAAATGAATGAAAACAGAACAATTCAAATAGCAAAAGCAAATTAAGTTAATTAAATAAACTTTTTCTGATTATTGTTTTATTTATTCTTTAAACACACAAACATTGCCGTAGCCGCACTAAGTAAACGTCAACGCAAACAAATTGGCCATAGAAAAGTTTCCTACAGCTTAAGCTTATCCCCAAGGTCATCTATCAGCCATCAGATAAAAGAGCAAGTGCGAAGTAAAATCAAATTTTAAATATTTAAATAAAAAGCACAATGTTGAAATGCGTTACATTGATGAGAAATGCAAACTGAAATAAAATTAACAAAAAGCCAAAAATGTGCACAAAAATGTAACAACAAAAACAAAAAAATTAAGAAAACAAAACAACAAGAATAAAAAAATTATAAAATAAAACTTAAACAAATAAATATACGTGGCGTGTGTAAAATGCAGCTTAATTTCAAAAATGCTGCTGTCCGTCTGTGTGCGCCACTCGCTTTGTGCAAATTTTTAAAGAAAACAGCGGAAAAAAATAAATAAATAAAAAATTTTATTTTAAAACGTCAAAATAACAAAACAAAACAAAAAAAAATTAATGAATAAATAAATAAAAATCCAAGCGCGTCGCGCATAAAAATGCAAATGAAGCGGCAGCACAGCAGCGTTGGAACAAAAAAACAAAAAATAAAAGAAATGGAAAATAAAATAAAACGGCAGCAACAAAAATTAAATCGACTATGCGAGAAACGAAAAGAAGCAAAATAAAACGAAGCATACGCTAGAGTCACACACACAAATAATTTCCCTCTTCTTCGTTTTTTTTTTTTTTTTTTTGAAATGTACAGTAATGCGTAAAACTACGTAATTAGCCTATATTTTGTTGCATAAAAACTAAACCTAATTTATTCACTACTGTCGCCTATCGCTCCGAACCTGAGCGAATTTTTCCAGGGTCATCCGTTGTTTGAGAATGGAACAAATTTTTTTTTTTTATTCTCTTTATAAATATACTGGTGGAGAAATGAAAATACGCTATTTTTGAAAATTTATCATTTTCGCTGTTACTTTTCGAAATTCAACGTTACAGTTAGCGCCAACTATTTATATCATGATGAAATTATGTTATAAACCAAATCATAAATATTTTGTCCTCATGTTCAATATGAGTTAGAGTTAAAAATGTTAAAATGAAAACCCAATCACATGTAAAATAAAATATAACAAAAACAAAAGGAAAATCATTGTTAAAAACAAAAGCAAAATTCCTTTCATTTGGTTATTGTTTCATTTAATTTGATTCAGTATTTTTTTCTTAAAAAAAAAAACACGAAAAACTTGCGCCAATGAAAAATATTTCTCTTATTGTTATGTAACATTCCATAGGAAATAGGAAACTGTCGAAAAAAAAATAATCTGATCGATTTTCTTAATAAGAAGCGCACAGCAGATAATTAAACGTGTCTGTAATCAGTACATTGTAATTCGACTATTTAATCAGCCATCAGCCATCAGCCGTGCAGTTTATTTGCATTGAAATTATACGAATTCGAAATTCATTACACACTTTTGCTCACCACTGTATGTAGGTAGGTATTTTATTATGAAGCTCAAAAGCAACACTAACAATGACAACGTCGGCATGATGCCGCGTTGACGATTACAAAAATACATGATATTTTATATGTACGTACGTGTGTGTGTGTGTGTGTTTGGATGTGTGTGAGTATGCATAAGTATCTGACTGACTGTTTGTCTGGCAGTCATTCGATTTGTCTCTGAGTGTCGTCCGTTCGTTTTGTCTTGTCGATATACTCGAACGAAACTCAACTCGATGCCTCGTCGTTTAAAAATCGTTGCAAATGTCATTTACCGCAACTTGCTGCTGCTGCTGCTGCTGCTGTTGCTTCTTTGACTATTTTTCGTTTGCGCTTTTATGCATATTATTTCTTCTTTTTGCTTTCGTTAGTATCATCAAAAAGATACAATTTTATCTGCATACATATGCAGCGTAGCTGTGAGCTTCTTGCGCATAAGTATTTTGTTTTTTTTGTTGTTTGTTTGTTTGTTTGATTTTTGGCATCAATTGTTTTATTATTTATTCTGCGTTGTAAACCATATTTGTTAGATTTTCTGTTTTTTATGGCCTTACATGGCTGTACTTTTGCTTCGTTTTTTTTTTTTTTTGTTGCTGTTGTTTTTATGCTCAATGACTAATGGCCGACTAATGGTTTAATTTTTCGTGCATAGAATAAATTAATTTTGCCATATAATTTATGATTTTTATTTCGTTTTGTTTTTGAGCAATATTTTGCATTTGAGTCATGTTCGTTGTAATTAAACGTCTCAAGCTCGACTCAATGATGGGCAACTAATGTGCAAAACCACGCTGAGCAAAAGCTTGAGCTAATAGCAATCATGTCTGGATAGGACACATTTGTAAAGTACAGCGTATTAAATAACCATTTATGTATAGGCTAAATAAATCAATAAATAATATACCTTGAGTAAGCACAAGTTATTCCCAACATTTATATTAGCTTTAATATCCTTACGTATTTATAACGTACCTACAACACAAAAGAATAAAATCAGTTACAGTTGAGGCAAATCACATTGTGTTTTACATCAATTCTAAGTAAATAAAGAAAATCTACTGACAGATACATGTTCTCGACCACCACAACCTCTCGACACGCGCAATGTTGAAATTACTCGAACTAAATAAACTCACAAATAAAACCTTTACATATAAGTAAAACTTTTCCATAAATAAGAACCTCCACAACTGCAACTTTCGTTAGCTTACATTTAATATGCTTCTTTTTTTTTTCTTTCTTTGGTTTCTCGTTGCTTCTTCTGCGCATTGGGGCTGTAATAATGCTGCTATTCTTGGAATTTTTCGTTAGTTAAAAGTAAAATATCACTAGGTTAAAAAGCAAGATTACATACAAGAACCTTATGTTTATTACTGATTTATTTAAAAAAGTTTGCTTCTCTCGTTTACTATTACTTTCGTTTACGGAAAACATATTGATAGTATCAAGAAAAAGGAAAAAAATAAATAAAAAAAAACTAAATTTACCAGGTTCTTGTGGAATTAGATTTTTGTTTTAAAAAAAAAAAAAACAAAATCAAATTAAATCCGACCTGGTTTTTTATATTAGCGTTAAATTTAACTCTTTAACATCACAGTCCCCTTTATTTTCCACATGCTAATTGTTAACAGAAAAACAATCAAAATAATCTTTTATAAAATATTTTTAAGACGCTTATAGTTTTTAAGTTAATAGTTAATCGCTTGAGTTTTTGAATTTATGTTGTCACGTTTTCTTTTTGCTTCGATTGGTTGACAAAATTTTTTGTTAAAAGAAAAAGGCAAACGTCAACGTTTAATAATATCAGCTCAAGCCAATCTTGGTTTAAACAACCTTGGCACACTCAGCGGTACACCACCGCAATCACGCAGGTGTGCATTAATCACAAACAACGAAAAGCTTTTGTGGCAATTATTCAGGAAAGGCTTCTTTTTGTTTTCTTAAAAGCTAAAATTTTCGACATAATTTGTAAAATTTTCTTTACACATTACGCCCCGAATTCATAACAACTTAGCTTAGGTGTTTGTGGCATACAAACTGTAAGGGAACACGAAACTTTACAGTTGAAAAGCATCTTCGTAGGACTTACCGATAAGCAGCAAAAGAAAATGATTATTAAAATTCAGCTAGCGCTGCAAAGAAATAAAAATATATCAAATTAATTTTGTGTTTAGTTTGTTTTAAAACATGGCGAATTATATTTGAAAACTTATTCCATTTTGTAGATGCCATGTACACTCCCTGCGTATACGTAATATTAATAAATTAAAGATATTTTTACAAAAAAAATGGCTGCGTAAAAATCACAAAACAACAGCAGCATTAAACAACAACTCTTGCAAATTGAAAACAATGCGGTAAAAGAAAATATCAACAAATAATTACAAAAGCAACAACAACAATATTAGCAACAAAAACAATGAACCAACCGACTACATTTAATGCATAATTCTAATTAGCAATTTTATTGTGTTAATGGCATGTAATAATTTTCTCTCAATGTGTGTGCTGCGCTCTGCTATGCTATGCGCTGTTCGCGCGTGTTGGCATTTCTTCGTAACTGTATTAAGTACAATTTGTGGCCAGCATAAAAGGCAACGGGTCTAGCGCAATATGCGACGCAAGAGGGAACGACGTACCGTGTGCCAGCAGAGCAGAGCAGAGTAAAGTATTGTATTGTATTGTAGACAGTTGGTGGCAGCTGTTTTTAATGTGCTAAAAAAGAGCAAACAAATAAAAGCAGTAAAGAAAAAACAACACGAAAACAAAAGCTCAAAATAAAAAAAAATAAAAAAGTGGAAACAAAAAAACAAAAAATCAGAAATATTATTTGCTACACGAAAACAAACTCACATGTTAAGAAAGGAAAGCAGTGAAAATGAAACCAGGCAAACGCACAAATGCGCACACATTACTTCGTAAGCGAGTGAAAGGGAAAGAAATATAGGGGAGAGGCAGCTGCGTGCCAGCGCAGCGGTGTGTATTTGTTACAAGTCAAGCAATAAAGCAAAACGTGTCCTTGCGGCAGCAACCATGCAAAAAGCAAAGGAAGCAGATATAAAGCCAAAAACAAAAAATATTAAAAAAAAAGTCAACAAGCGGATAACGAGAATTAAAGTCAAGTACGTACTTTCAGTCAGTCATTCACTGAGTCAGTCAGGGACAGAAATTATTTTCAATTATTATTATTATTATTATTGTTGCTACGTTATGGTTTGTTAATTAAAAATAAATAGAAAACTGCCTTAATTAACAGGAAGGAATGTTAAACAAAAGAACAAAAAATAAATAGAGCAGAACAAAATAAAAGATAGCAATAATTAAACGAATACTAAAGACTTAGCGGAGCTAAAGCACAAAATCCGACAACTGTGAGCACCAATTCGAGTATAGGTCAGGATTCGGTAAGGTAAAAATAAAGCACACAAACCTGTAGCTTAATATGATTACATTTTTAATTTATTAAAATATTTCAACTAATGAAAACCTTTTGCATTAAAGCTGTTCGATTTTATTCTATCTGCCCACATCCAAATTTACGTTTCTCCTCACACGCGTTGACAATTTGCGGTTTCACATGACCAAAGCAAGTCATTTAGGTTCAATACGCCAATATATTGCTTCAACTCCTACTTATATACACATACATACGTAGATGCTTATATACAAAAGCTGATTTAATTACAAGTCATCATCAATGGGTTTGACCACACCAAACTTGCATAAGCGGAAGTACCGTTGACGTCGTCATCGTCATCGCATCATCACCGGCGTAATCTCACAGATTGCAAACAGCAGAGAGGATTTGCCAAATTCATTGCTTATTAAAATTGCTTTACTTATTGACATGTGTACCATAAATACAAACTCGTACTCGTATACACATAGCATATACATATATGCCTACATATAAGGAAAAGTGGTTAGCATTTGTGTATGGTTGAAAGCTACACATAGTGATCGGCGCCAACACAACACAGAAGGCAAAATTAATTAGAAATTAATCAGGTAATCAATATGTTTGTCCCGAACCGAAACGTCGAAACGACGGCATCCCAATCGAACCCAAATAACGAAAAGGATTAATATAGTAAGTAGTATCCAGCTCAGACGAGCCAAGACTAGCCAAGCAGCAGCCTCGTCTGCACTGCATTACGGCCAAGTCAGGCACATGAAGTCGATAGCTTATGTGCTGCCATCACTTTGATTAGTAGTTCGGTCGTGTAAACCGGCGGACGGACAGCGGTGTCTGGCATACATATGTACGTATAAAGTGCAGAAGTTTGCACACATATTTGTAGATACATTCATACATGTGTGTAATAATTAGTATTTTAATTTAATTATGTATATACTCGTACAATATACGAGAGATGCACAATCTTTTCACCACCCTTCCATTGCTGCTACACTTTTTCTTTTCTTAAAAGAAAATTGTTTGCTACCATCATTTTTCCTTTTCTACACAGTCATTTGTCACTACACAAGACAAAGTATAAGAAAAACAAGTGACTGTGATTATTTCAAGTTGTCACATTAAGCGTTGTTGCCTACTAGCATTTGTTGTTGTTGTTATTATTATTATTCGAGTTTTTGTTGTAAATTAGCTGTCATATTTATTATTGTTGTCATTTGATGTCAACCGTAAAGCAAAACATTGCAACAACGACAACAATATAAGATGATTAGTATGAATCACATTTGAGCTTATCCACTAAATAACTTTCAGGTGCTGCAAGTGTTGCCAGATAGTTTCGTCTTTAAAGTATTTTTAATGCACAATTTGTAAAAAGTTGTCACAAAGATTTGCATATTAAAATTCAAGGCTGCAAACTTCATGAAATAAAATGCTCAAGTTTTATATATATCTGAACTGTGCTTCAACACAAATATAATATTTCAGATGAAAACAAAAAATAATAAAAATTAAAAGAACGCATAAATATTGAAAATAAGGCTTCGAACCCTAAAGCCAAAGTTCAACACAGTTGCAGCTCCGTAAAAAACTTCGCCAAACAAAAACGGCAAAATTAATAATAGTCTGGCAACTCGCTGCATGACAATGAACATGACTGCATGAAAATACATGATGATAGAAGACGCACATGAGCGTCAAATGTAAGGAGCTCTTGGAGCGGCAGCAGCAGCGGAAGCAAGCGTAAGTAGCAACATTACAGCGTGAGTACGCAATAAGCCTCGTTAAAATTTCAAATTTCATTTTGCTAATTGAATGAATGCTGCTAAGAAATCTGCTTACCTTTAACTTTAACTGACTCACGCTCTCATTCACACTTGCGCTCTTTGTCTTTCACTCTCTCTCCCTATCTCTCATTTATCAACTTTCGTCGAACTAGCGTTTAACTGCTTTTACTCATAGAGAATACCTATTTACAGCTACAGTACACGCCCGATAGAGCGAATTATTAAAAACCAAGCATGTTCACTATATCGAATGGAAATGATTGCATTTTCATCTAAAATGATACAGAACTAATGCCTAATACAAAATTCATTAGTTATAGTCCTTAAAACATAACATACTAAAATTATTTAAGGTGGCTTTTTGTTTACTTTTAAATGTAAAATTTTACAGTACTCAGAAATATTAAAAAACTCAAATCAAAAACATATGCTAATCGCTCTTTACCTACCGAACGGTAGAGACACTCAAGAAACTAATAAAAATTCGTTAGAAAAATATCTATCAAATCAAGTCAAAAAAAAAAAAAAAAAACAATAAATATTCCAGGTACTCTTTAATACAATCAAGTTCTGGCATAAGATGGCTGATTTTTCTACTTCAGCCAAAAGTATGTACTTTGGTTATTGTAAAAAATTCTGTATTCATTCTTAAGAATGTTTGTATAATCGAGTGTTCACTCTTTCGAGCATGTACTGTACTTCCCCTCTTTCAGTAACATCGCTTATTTTTCGGTTTATTTTTCTACAGCCATAAACGGCAGACGAATTATTTCTTTGAAACTTATTTATAGAATTAAGAAGTTTCTAATTAATTAAAATTCATTTTACTTTCACTGTGATTTTTACACCCTTTATATTATCAAAAAACGGTAAAGGGTATATTAAAGTTGTGCAAATGTATGTAACAGACAGAAAGAGGCGTGGCAGACCCCACAAAGTATATGTTTATATTCTTGATCAGTAAAGAAAGGCGAATCGATCTAGCCATGTCCGTCCGTCTGTCTGCATGAACGCACGGATCTCGGAAACGGTTAGAGATACATCCACCAAATTTTGGTTTAAGACTCTCCTAAAACGTAGGCAAAACGAATTTATTTCGATTTTTTCATATTCAACCTATAACATATAGCTGCCATTGGAACGATCGCCTGTAAAATTACTTTTACTAAAAAAAAACAATTTTCTATCTTGACATATTCTTACAAGAATACAAAATATTAAAACAGAAAAAAATGTATTGTATTTTGTATTGCGGTCAGGGTATTCAATAGTCGAGTGTGCCCGACTGCAGGCACTGCCTTTCTAGTTTTTTAATCGACTTTAAGACAAAAAAAAAAAAATACTCGTAAATTTATAAAAGGTATGTTTACTATGAATTTCGCTTGTAGAAAATTTAATTGAAGTCATTCCTATTACCACCCGCCGTCGTAGCTCAAAGTTTGCTTGGCATTTGTGTGGCTGCCGCACGTCCCTTGATTGTTCATACTTAAGCTTACGATTTTGCTTTCGTATAAAAGGATAGTTAACGGTTCAATTCTTTTAGCAGAACTTCAGGCGCTTTTTGATTGCCTCATACACATGAAAATTAAGCGTTAAATACACATTTATCAGCCGCTCAGGCAACGGTAACGTTTAATGAACTAAAAAAGAATTTGAAAGCCAACTAATGAAGCCGAAAATCTTTGCCAGTAAAAAATGTTGAAGTTCATGCAGTACTCCCGTCCCGTTCGCAAATGTGGCCATAAAAAACCCAAAACACGTAGCAAGTGTGTACTTTAATATACACACATACATACACATAACATATTTCTTAAACAGTTTGGCATGGCAGTCAATAAGCATAAATCAGAAGCAAAGCAAAGTACAAAACTTTGAACTCATTTTCTTCCTTTCATTTTCAACATGCAGCAGCAACACGGCGAGCAATTTATGACGCTTAAAGTTGTCCTGGACAACTAACAAGAATCGAGCCTTTAGACATGCAACAGCGCAACAGCACAGCAGTACTTCAGCACACCGCCGCACTTGAAAAGCAGGAGTCCATAGTCAAAGAGAGGAGTTCATACATCAAGAAAACGCATAATTCATCCTCAAAACGCAAGGCGGTAGGCAAAGCAAAGCCGATGCAAGACAAATCTTTGGGTGGGGTGCAACTATGCTATAAAAATGGTGGAAAGACAAAAAGAAAACTAAAATATTGAACGAAACAAAACATACAAAAAACCTTTAAAAATTTTAACTTCGGTTGCACCGACATTTTAATACCATTTAAACAATACAGTAGAACATTGGAAAAGTTAATCGACGACACAAAAGTCAATTCCGCGGAAAAGTTTATCGCCTTTTAGATAAGACCTTTTCTACTCAAAAAGTTAATCAGAGGCAAACTTTTGCCAGTGTGATTAACTTTTCCGAGATAACATAACAAAATTCTGCTTCTGTGCCAATGATATCTCTACAAAAGTTAAACTCGCATAATTATGTAATACGATCTCGAGCTGCATCTAAACATAGTTAAAAAAAAGTTTATTCCTGGAAACATTTCAATTTACTTTTCAAAAGTTCTACTATAATGGACAAAAGATTGTATGATTGTATAGAAAGCTAAAAATAACATAAATCACGATTTTATACGAATACAATACAATACGATTACAAATAAATAAATGATTTATCTCTTAAAATAAAATAAAAGAAAATTTCCTAAGCATCCTAATTAGCATCAAAGAAAATAGCATTAGTTATACTGAGTTTACAAAATTTATATGAACTCATTTAAAATTAAAAATATTAAAATATTGTATATAAAGAAAAATAATGCTTACTAACTTAACGGAGTGTTTAAATACCCCATCAAAGGTAGGACGGTTAAGTGTAACGGAATTAACAATTACCAAAAACATTTTTTGTTTTTCAAATATTTGGCTATATGCGCTGACTTCTTTGTAATGGACTTAAAGTAAAATTTCTTGTTACAAAGCACATATTAAAGCTGTAATACCCTTACAAATTTCTGCTTTGTATGGTACAGTTAAAAGCAAAACCACTCATAATGATACTTTCATGTACTAGAAGACCAAGGGAATTTTTTTTTTTTTTTCCATTTTTTATTCCTGTTCATTTGTTTTTCCTTTTCCTTTTGACTGTGCATCACTTGAGTGTAAATAAGAACGAAAAAAAAAATAAATATGTTTCTCAATTCTTGTGCAATTGAAATGAAAGAAACAAAAACCAAGAAAAAAACCAAAGAAAGGGAGTGCACGGGGGATAACAGCAACGTGTCGTCGTGTCAAACAAAAAAGCAACAAGCAAACAAACTCAAAGTCAACGTTTATTGAGTGCAAGTCAAAGCCGTGAAAAAAAGCACAAGCATACGAGAAAAAAATAAACGGGAATGAGATGCGAGCGTACGACTGACGGTGGGTTAACAACGCCTAACGTACTTAAGCAAACACTCAAGTAGCGAAAAAGCTAAAAGCAAAAAAAGTTTTGCTAAGAAAAATAAGCAAAAAAGCAAAAATAGAGTAACAACGAAAAATAATAATAATAGCAAAAAAGCACAACAAGTTAAAAGTGGTTAAACCAGAAATGTGACGCCTTAACCTACAAAAATAAAACGTAAACAAAATCTAACAAACAGCAAAAGACATCACAGCAAAATATAAGAAAAAGTCCAAAAAAACAACAACGGAATAAAGTCGAAACAACAACACAAAATAAAATACACAAAAAAAAAAAAAAAAGGCTGTGTGCTTTTTATATTTTTTTTTTGTTGTTGTTATTCCGTTTTTGTTGTTGTAGCAATTATGTTTGCCAAAACTTTAAGTCTTTAAATAATGCGGCGATTCGAGCCAACTCTGCCAACAAGCCTACAACAACAAACGATGACGATGAACTAAAAAAAAATCATGCTGTTTCGTTTTAACATTGTTCCTGTGGGCCACAATATAACCTAACATATGTTCCAGCTCAATTCAAACGTTCCTAAGAAGTCTTTCGGTGTTCGACGGTCGCACGTTCCGTCATACTGTTGTTATATTTGTCGTTCTGGTTGTTGTTGTAGTTGTTTCTGAATGAGATAAGAAATACTGCACAGTGAAACAAACTTATAAACATACTAAATATAACTTTGCATAACAACAAACGTATGACGCATATCACAAAAAAATTTTTCTTAATATTTTTTACTTATATGACATCAGGAATATTGTATTTGTGTATCTATTATCGCATAATTATTTATATCTTAAATATTTTGAATGAAAGCGACTAATTGTTGAAAAAATGTACATGTCGACGCTTTATTTCGATTTTAATGCGAATACAGTGAATCTCTGTTAAATGCGTCCAATTTTTTAAATTTTTCTATGACGCATTTATCCAAGATTTACTGTATAATTCTCTAAATGTAAAAATTGTATGGAATTTATCATGTAGCGAACGAAACAAAGAACACATAATAGCTTTTCCGCTCTCAGTTCCGATTAGGATGCCGTCATTCCAAATCAAATAATTACAAAAGAATCCATTTAAAATAATAAATAAGTAGTACGACATTGGGTTTTAAAAACTATACGTAAAAAATTAACGAACCTAATGCGTTTTTCGAATTTTATTCCAATATTTAAATTAATTTTTACAGCATTTTTGAGTCAGCGCAAGAACTACATACATGTAATTAAGATTACACTCTGATTGTAACGACGAAGCGCAAGACATTCATTTATTCACTTAAATCTCAAATTGCAATTTGTAACTTGACATAATTTAAATTTACTTGTAAAAGAAAATCTTAACTGTTTTCATTGCTTTGCCTCAAAAATGATGACTGAATGAATGGATGAATGGAAAAATTTTTACTTACTAAAATTCCAAATAATTAAAAAACCTCGCCTAGCAAAGAGAACTGTAATTTGCTATATTTCAACTACTGTGCATATGTACGATTGTGTGTTACGTATGAACAAACGAGTAATTGAGAGTAAACGACCGAGTGCGACAGTTGGACAGTTATTTTGTTGGCCCGTCAAGACGTCACACCGTCAAACGCTTGGAAACGAAACTGTGAGCAACGAAACGTCGCAGCGCAACCAGTTCTGATCAAAAAACGTAATACCCATATTGGGTACGTTGCCATTGGGTATGAAATGGTAACGAAACACAATGAATATTCAAGAATCTCACTCCTATGGCTGACTTCTTTCCCCGCTGCCTGTTTTCTTAGTTTGTTTTTTGGCTTTGGGCGCCGTTAAAGCATGCTTTTTGTTGTCGTTGCTGTTTTACCTTTTGCTTTTTCTTTGACGTTTTCTAAGTCTTGTTTCGGTGCGTTTGCTTTTAGGTCTTTTGTATATTTTTACCGTTTTATTCTTGTTGTTATTTAAAGTTTGCAACTCTTATCGTTATTTTTTGTTGTTGTATTGTGGCTGCTGTTGCTGCTGCATTGCACGTTGTTGCCGCTTTGCTGAATTTGCATATACTTGCGCTTGTTGTTGTAATTATTCTTACACTCATTTCGTTGTCGCTACTCTACTTCTCCATGTTGTTGTTGCTGTCGTTATACTTGTTATTTTGCATATTACGTCATATTGCAACGCGCACAAGCATAATGCAATCCGGCATAACGCCAAAAGCGTAAAAATGTGAATATGTGTATTCTCGTGGTTCACGACGCGCGCCCTTAAAAAAAAATTGCACGAATCTGCGAAAAATTCTTGACTGCATTTTGATGTGTACTACATCCTGCTCGCGTTGCGACTTACCCCTTAGTATATCACTGTACTACCTACACTTTCAACTCTACTTTCTTTTGGCACAGTGTATACACCTCTTCTTCTCTTCTCTTCTCTTCGCTTATCTGCTGCCACTTCTGCTAGATAAGTTGTGCCTGCATTATTAATACGTTTCATACTTTTTTCTTTTTGTCTTTTTTTTAATAATCGAGAATGCCAAATTAAATGCTCACCACCTAGCCAGCGCGTCGCCCACCCCCGCCTATGTTATGTTTGTCTTCTTTGTGTTGTTTTTGTTATCTGTTCGTCATTTGTGGGCGTCGATTTTCATTCTTTCTTTAACATAAATTTATTTCGTTTTATTTTTGTACATTTACTATATGTTGTTTTTGTTGTCTCGTTTCGTTTTTTTTTTTTTAAATAAGAAAAAAACTAAATATCAAAAAAGAAAAATAAACAAAAGTAAAATAAAATGAAGAAACGTATAATAATTTCGCCGCTTTAATTAAATTGCCTGGCATCCCAAGCATAGCATGACTTGGCGTGGCAGCAACGAGTGCCGCCGGGGCCAGTATATTTGAGGAAACTCGTTTTCTTTTTTATTTTTCTACGTTGCTGCTTTGAGTACCTTTGAATGAAGATAATTTGCTAAGACTTTGTTTTTATTGTCGCTGCATATTTAGAAAATGTTTGCGTTGTATCAAACAAAACAAAAACAAAAAAATTAATAATATTAAAAAAAAAAAAACAAAAAAAAGTAAATCGAAAAAATTTGATTTAAATAGATTTTGTTTTTTTTCGTGTTTGTGTTTTATTTCTGTTGCGCGTTGTTTTGTGTGTTTTATATACGATTTCCATTTAATGCCCAATTAAATGTTTATTACGCAATTGCCACGCATTTTTTTTATTGACTTTGCATGTTTTGCATACTAATTGCTGCCTAATTGGCAAATTTTGCGTACAGTGCCCGAGCATTACATTTAACTACTCGCACAAGGGATTTTTCATGGGGTTAAGGATGCTCTTGGCCAGGTTCATTATGTGCACATTTTTGTTTATGAGTTGGCTGAGTCCTTCTTGTCAATGACATTCGTTACTTTTCTGCATTAGTCAGCTTTTATTTACCTTAAAAAAAATTAGGTGAGTAGCAGAAAAACTTAATTTTCAATGCCAAACAATTGAATTTTGTGAGGAAAACTAATGCAAACAAACTGTTTAGCTGAGTGTATATTTGTGGCAGAAAAAAAATAAACCGGCAAGGTTGAAGAAAACATGAAGCTAAGTTAGTAATTTGAAAATCGGATTTTTTTATAGATTCGATTATGAATATGAAATCTAGCAAAAATAAATTATTAAAAACATAAGGAGTTCAAGTTTTAATGTTTTTTTTTTTTTGTTTGCCGAAGTGTAGGCTTTATAAAAACAGCGGTTACCTCTAATACACCTAAGCGTTAATTACAAAAAAAAAGTAAGAAAAAACAACGTTAAGAATTTGCCAATGGAGTCGAAAGAAAATTCGCAGCATGACGACAATGACTTTGTAATACACCGTAAAAGCATATGGTGAAAAAAAAACAGGGTGGTGAACATGATTGATGATGATTATGTATGCAACGAAGACTTATTTACCTTTATTATATTTACTGTTTGGACTGCTTGATTGGTCTGTTTATATTTTATTTTTTGTTATAATTTTTTAATTTCTTAAAAATTTTCGTATACATTTCGAACTAATGAAAAATGCATTCATAAAGCGTAGTTTAAAGTTTCATCTTAATTTATTCATATAAAAAATAGATTCTTATACAAATGTACAATGTATGTATATACACAAAATTCAATAAGAATCACATGCACATGTATACACATAGTTTAAAGTAAAAAATCAACAACTCTGCCGTTTGCAATCAATTAAACAAATAAGCAAAGGAAAACAAAAAACACTATGACCCATAGTATAACTGACACATACAGCCCTTAAACATTCCAATTTAACAGAGCACGATTTTTTACGATTTTCCGTTTGTTTGCCATTTAAAAAACCCACTTAATTTATGTGTCTTTAATGCCCAAAATAAAATAAACAGAAAACAAAAATAAAACGTTTGACCTTTTAAACAAAATCAATGCAAATAAATTAAAATAAAAAAGAAATGAAGGAAAAAAAAACATACTTGGATTTCTTTTACTTTTACTTCGTTTTTCTTTTCGTGGTTTGACAACAAAAACAACGGGCAATAAAACACGCGAAAAATGAAGCCACGCAACCTTAAATTAAAGAGCAGCAACAACAAAAAGTCAAGAAATCCCAGTTAGAACGCAAACTGACTAAAAACATGCAGCAACAGAGTTTCCAACTGTAAAATAAACTTTTTCAACATAAATGGAGCGTAAAATTAAAAGCACATACCGAAAAAAACTGAAATAAAATAAAATGCATAACAAACATTAACAACGTGTGCAATAGCCAATTCGGAATGCATGACAATGAAACACTTATGCATTGTAATTAGTAACAAAATGCAAGCGGAATGAGTGGCAGAGTGAAACAAATGTTGGCTGCACGCCAAACCATTAAAAAGGCAAAATTAAACAATAACAAAATTAAATAAAACAAGCAGCATGAAAAAGAAAATTTAAAAGAAAAGAAATTACAAAAACGACGACAGGCAACATTTGCGCATAAACCATTTTGAACTTGAACCCGAAAGTAAAGTTAACTTCTACAACAACACCAACAACAACAGTAACGACAAACCTAAATTGTACGAAAACGCAATGTACAGCAAATACACATACATGAACATACATCTACACAACATAACAACCGCAAATGTCGAGACTTTATAAGAAAACAAAAACAATTTAAGCAAAACGCACAAGATAAAAAAGTACGCTGTCGCTTACGTTGTTGTTGTTGTTGTCTTAACTGTTTGCAAGCTCACCTAAAATCAAAGCACTCAGCACTGAGGGTACATAAATTCATGCATTACAGCAACAAAGCAAAAGCATAAGAAACAAGAAAGAAAAAAAATCATAACAACGGCAACTCGACTCGCGAAATAGCAGACACACGAGCTACCAGAGTAAAGCGTGCTTAAAAACGAAACAGACTTAAACGAATGCCTGCTTACACAATGTACAAAACCACTTTTTTTTTAAGGTTGGTAGTAGAAAAGCCATAAAGTGCATATAAATCAAATGCAACAAGATGAAAAAATTGACAATTACAATAACAGCAATGTCGATAAGAACAAAACGTCGAAAAGAAATCGAATTGCATACAAGAAAATGCAATTTTCATTTGCTAACTGACTGAGACGCGACGTGCGCGTGTAAGGTTTTGCATTGCATTTAGTTTCACGTGCTTAATAATAATGAAAACTTGAAAGCATTTCCAATTGGCATGTTTTTATAGCAGGGGGAAAAGTATAGTTTGAAAGAGTTTTGTAAATAATTCATATGTCAATTGGAAAAGTTTTATTAGTTTGCGGAAAATATTGAAACTTTTTACTTAAGCTTATAGTACAGTTTGCATAGCGGCTAAAGACAAAGTTTAATAAATCGATTGGCGTAACTTCACCAAAACGGAGGTTTAATGTGGAAAAGTGACCAACTGGTGTAAGGATTGTGTTAAGTGTCTATTAGTCTCATGAAATATATAATATTATTGGCGTTATTTAAGGTAAAACAATAGAAGAGAGTTAAATATAATGGCAACAGGAGCGATCTTCAAAATAAAATAAACCACAAATTGCTTTGCATATAATCCGATATAGTTAAAGGATTAAGCAAGCAGACACAAAAATTAATCTAAAAACAATTTTTTCAAAGTAATTAACTAAAGCCTCAATGTTTAATCAAATATTCAGCCAGCCAATAATATAGCTTTTAAGGTCTCGAAGTAACATTTGCATTCTTTCCTTTAAATTTCTTCGGCTTTTTAAAATTTTGTTTCTTTTTTTGTTAAATAGCAATTTAGTTATCGCTTTAAATAGCTCTTGACCTTGGTGTTACATGATAAAGACTTTTCTTTTAAGTCTACAGAAGTCACGTTTGTGGTGTGCTGAAACCATTTAAAAAAAAGCAGAACTTCGGAACTTCAGAACTTTTAAAGTGTTCGTCCTAATCCCAAAAGGAAAATCCAATTTCAATCGCATATAAACATATGCAACCAAGGGTTACCAATTTTTTCCTTAAGGCTTTTTTAAACCAAAGCTTATCTCAAGATATACATATACACAAACATAGACATAGAATGCGTGTACACTCATACATATGTATATACGTACATTATAAATAGCAACCAATCAGCAGTTTGCATTTTTCATTAAAAATCGTTTAAGGCATGCGATTTTGCAACTCTGATGTTTATTCAAGCGCGAACAGATTTCTGTAAATTATTTTACACTTTTTTTAATATCGCTTCAATCAAGATATGTATGTATATATGTATTTTGATTTTATTATTTTTGTTATTGTGATAGACAACTGCACTTATTTACATAAGTGTGTATGTTTTTTCGGGCGATATTTGCCTACAAAAGTTATGCGCTTGTAGAACCAGTTTTGTGTGTTTTTAACGTTCATCTTAAATTAGGATGTGATTTTTCTTATTCGATTTTTCAATTGGCGATTTTTCGATTACCAATGGCGCGCAGCAGTTTGGACGAGAAGCATGAATAAAGGCAGTCAGATTAACGGTACTCCGCCGCAGCCGCTGTTGTTTGTTGTTGTTACTTTGGTTCAGCGCACATGGCGTGCAAGAGTAACAAGTTCAGCACTGTGCCAAC
The DNA here is from genome assembly GCA_037044495.1 of Stegana nigrithorax. Classification (NCBI taxonomy): domain Eukaryota; kingdom Metazoa; phylum Arthropoda; class Insecta; order Diptera; family Drosophilidae; genus Stegana; species Stegana nigrithorax. Next base: position 109,471 of record JBAMBQ010001695.1, on the reverse strand, counting down.
GAAATGATTGTTTTTTGTAGCATTTATTGTTAGTAGTAATATACACACGATAAATAAAAATGTGCACATAAAATAATAACGAAAAATTAAATTAAATCGACTGTTACAACATTTACACAAATAGCGCATTTTAGCTAATAACAGCAAACACTCTCACTTTTTGTTTGTGTCAAACCGACGTGAATGATTCGTATGCGTGTAAAAGTGACAGGAATAGTACCATAGATTGAATGCATTGTTCTCAGTGAAATTATGAAACAACAACAATATCATGTAAATTTACGAAATGTTTCACTTCCGTTTGTTGTATGAGTGCGTTTCAATGCCAAAGTGTCGCGTGTTAGCGCAAACCTTAAACGTTTGCAATAGCAGTTGGGGTCGCATGGCGGTGGGGTGGTTAAGTAAAATTAAAGTAAAATAAAGAAATAACAAAATTTAATTTACGAAATTACTACTTACCATTGATTTTAAATGATTTGAGTTCTAAGTTGCTGAACTTTGAACAGTTTCGACACACTAAAACTTATTGACATTTCGACTGTTTATGTTAATTATCTTAATTAAAATGTGTTTTTTTCTTATTGTTGTTTCTATAGCACATTAGCACATGCGGCTTGAATGAAACTGCCTGATTGCTTTACTCTACTAAAACTGCGTAACATGTATTTGAACTATTTTAAATGCGCTCTCCTTTCAAATGTTATTCAAATAATTCGATTGCTTTTTTAATACAATTTATACGCATTTTATGCAAACTTTGTGCTGTGCATTAAAAACGCACATGCAATCACATTCAGGTTTTTGATAAGACTGATGACAGATTTGGTAGTTACTTAACTTATCAGCACTGAAAAGAAGAGACAAGCACTAACCACGCTCTGTGTTTGAGTGAGAAACAAAAGTTTCGTGCTATGCAAACTCTATTCGATGTCAATAACACTAAAAGCAGTACTGAACAACGTAAAATCCTCTTTTGTGCTCATGGTGTATTATGTGTGTGGTTTCTATGAGTGGGTGGGAACTCACATGCCAAGAGCTGTCATAATAGACAAAACTAAAGGGTTCCACGACAATTTATACAATTTTGAATGAAGGGAACATTTTCCCTAGGAATATGTTTAGATACACTAAAAATTTATAGAGTTTGCAGAGCATGACACTATTCTATCTCACTGAAGCACATACAATTGGATAAGCGACGATGACGATGATACAAAGTTATGAGCGTAAGCATTTTTACATCCTGACAACCATGACGCAATGTTTATTATTGTACGCTGTTTCACTAGAAGTTAAATTATAAACTGAAACAAAAAAATTACGGCTTTTGTTATTCTGTTACAATTTCAAAATTGATTAGTATTAAACCAATATCTCAATATAAAGCATTTATCTAATGTAAGTTCTATTTAAATAGCTAACTTATACTACCTCAATCATTGCTAAGTTCGGTTACGCGTTGTACACGATTCCGTTACGAGTAGAACACGATTAACACTATTAGACAGATAAACGAAAAACACACAACCCTGGTTTTAAACTGATGGCGTTTGTTTTGATTTTGCTAACACAAACAAATTAGTACAGTTGTTGGAGCAATTCTATAGACTAACATAACATTAACACAGAGTCAGCTATTTCATCCTATGCTTTATGCTTATAAAGCATGAAAATAAATCCATATGCGTCAGTAAGATCTCGCTCGCACTAACAGTAGGTGCGTTGAAGCATTCTCCATCGCACGAGATAGTGCTTCCAAACTGATTGGTAGCACTCTCTTGCATGTGCACCGACTCGTCGCATATGTATAAATTGTAAGCAAGTACTGCTTAATAATAAACTTACTTTAGCATAATTTAATTAAGTTATCATCCATTGTTAAATTCGAAGAACGTATTCTATGGATGATATTTACCAGCAATTTACAATGACCAGTGCTGAAAAGACATAGGTTTGGTTCTTGTGAATCACAAGTTGTGACCAATGTGTGCGACTCCGTAATGGCAACACTTTTATAGTCAGCTGTCTCAGTTCGCGTTGATAACGGCGTCAGTTACGGGTAACGACTTAAGTATTTGATTTTAAATTTAACGTTTTAGTTAATTTAATTCTATATTATTGCCAGAGAGCTAATAGTGACTTAAAGCAGAACTTGGAAACCTATGGCTCTCTCATTTGCTGATAATTCGGCTGAAGCACTGGTGAGAATGAGAGAAGCATAGCTATAGCTGACTAACAGAGGCTGCTTCGTAAAGAAAGCCGATTTTCCAATAAGTTTAAAATTAAACATCAAAACTTATGAAAAGGAAGACAAAAAATTTGCATTAAACACGAATTAATTTATGTTCATAAGATTAATTATTAATTAATTACCAACAATCACAAGAGCTTTCCACCATTGGCAGAACCGGGCCAGTGTGGTTCTTTTTACAAATTAATGTGAGGTCAATAATAAATTCTGTAGGGTAATCCCGGATGACAGAGTAGTCAATTGTCTATGTTGGTACGAGCTGACAGTAGTCGTTCGCAGCTGTTACTAACATCAAATGCCAACTTGCAGAGGAAACTAAAAATGAATAAAAACATTCTTTTTCTTCACATCTCAACCATGCAGACACTTGCAAATTGCTATGCGAATTATAAGCTTAGCTGTGCACACGAGTGGTGGCTTTCATAAAGGACTATTAATTCAATAGTTTGGTAAATGATTAATTAATTAATTCATTTGTGTGATCTCCTTTTAAATTATCTTTCACTTTTTGCTTCCAAAACTTGTTGGATGAGCCACAGCCTAGCAAAATAAAATTTACCATTTTTGCATGTTTTCCGCACGACTTATATTCATTGTGCAACAAAAACAAGTGACTACAGTTACTTCTCGTAAACTGCCAACTTAGTAGAAGGCGGTCTATCTAACAACAAACGACTCAACGTCGCATGATTCTGAGCATAGAACGCTGCAGCGGCATTGACGCCAGCTGCCACACCAGACGCACCATCCGGCGTCACCGACTGTCGCACCAATTCCCGCAAACTGGCCGAAATCTTTGCCGTTCGTGTAATAGCCTCATTACGCCGCTGCCGTCCATCGACAAAACGCTGAGTTTGAAAACGCTTGCGCTGGATTTGCTCTTTGAGCTGCGCGCGTTTCAATTGCTCAAGTTGTTGACGCTCTTGCCACTGCGCTTCGTGATGCAGCTGTTCCATTTGGTTATCGTACTGTAAACGCTTCAGATAACCGTCTAACATATGCGAGCGTAGCTCATCCGCACGCCGCAGTCGCTGTGTTAGTCTAAGACAAATGTCGCGCTTGCGTATGGTCTCGTCTAAGTTCTGCTCCTCTTGCTGCACTGTTACAGCTTCACTGCGTCGGAGTTCATCGCAACGTCGCTGGCACAGTTGCATATCACGTTCCACGCGCAATGCTGCTATACGCTGCTTGGCGCGCTCATCTTTGTCCTGCAGCGTGGCTCGCAGACGTTGTAACTCATCCAGATCGCGTTGCGCGAGCGCATTGAGGCGTGCCTTGGTCACTAAGTAATCCTGAAACTGTTTATCGTGCACGGCGCGTTTGTATTCCTCCACCTGTTCGACCTTAAAGAGTTCGCGTTCAAGTCGCTCGTTCTCCCAGAATTTGCGTGCCAGCCAGGCGTGTTCCTTGGCCACCGCCTGCTGGCTTCGTTTCACTGCCATGCGATTTAAAATCTTCTTGTCGTGCATGGGCACGCGGTGGTAGGCTTCGCGTATATTTGGCGCAATGCAGAGATTTGCCATCGAAGCGCAAAGTTGCAACGGCGCCAACATGGTGGAGCCGGTGTGCGTGTCCTGCAGATAGTTGCTACTGTTCAGCATTTGTTGTGATTTCGATTTGCCCTTGCCGCGCACGCAAAGCTGCGGCAGTGAGGCTGATAGTGTCGAATCGTCAAGCGTGGTGAGCAGATCCTGTTAATGAAGTCATACTTGAGCTGATTTGTCGCTAATTAATTTTCAAAATGTTCAACTATCTACTCTCATGGGGGCATCATGGATTTTCCGTTTCTGGGTCACAGATTTTGCGGTCTTGCCTACTTACCTGTAGTATTTTGCAATCACGTGTGCCTTTGTGCCGACGCGCCTCCTGTTGTCGCTGATGACTGTTATCGCGCGCAATTTCGCGACTTCGACTGCGTGAACTGCCCGCGCTCTTTGCACGTCTGCTTCTGCCAGCGGATGGCACGCGCGGCCCTTCGACAGCTATTGAACTGCGTCTGTGTTGTGGCACAGGATGGGAGGCATCTTTTGTGGAAGCAACTTCAGTTTTTATTGGCAGCTGTAGCGTTATTGAACATTCAGGATTATGTGAACTGGAAGCGTTTCTGCGACGTGTTCGCGTTTTCTCCTTGTCGCTGACCTCCGTTGACTTTTGCTTTTTCTGCTTTTCTCTATCTTTCTGTTCCTTTGGCTTGTCTTTTGGCTTTTCCCGTTGTCGTTTTTGCCTGCTTTGCTGTTTACGTTCGCCGGCGCTTTCGATGCGCGCCAATTCCTCGAGCACGGCGAGCTCCTCGTCCAATTCGCGTAGCGTGCAAACTCCGCTGTCGTCTATAACACTTCTTGTGGTGGCATTGCTGCTGTCGTGCGTGCTAAAGCAATCGCAGTGGCAAATATCGCAACAGCTATCCGACAATTCGAGTTTTTCCAGCTGCGCCAGCAATTTCAGGTGCTCGTCCTTGCGTGTCTCGCTTTGTGACTGTTGACGTTTCTTTTTCGATGTCATGTTCAACCTTCGTTCGCTTTGCGTTTGCTAACAATTGCGCCGTGCCAAATTCGTTTGATTTTCAATCTACGCTCCATGTGTGACCCATTGAAGTAAAGTTTTTCCAATTTTTAAAGTAGATCGCATTAAGTTTTCATTTTATTTTTTTGTTTTTTGTTTTAAGTTGTTTCCAATTTTTTTGTAATGCTCAACTTTGGCTCGTAGAGAAATAGTGGCACAAAATGCACGTTAAAATTCCATTACTTTTGGCTTTTGTTTTTTGTTTACTTTTTCATCGATTTGTGCCACTGTTACCATGGCAATTCCGCATAGTTGGCATTTTAGCAGTTCAGAAGCGTTTTGCCTGGGGAAATGTCATACTTTTTCGCGGGTTAATCAAATTAATTCTGCTTCAAGTTATTTTTAGTTTTTAGGCCGCAGAAATTAGTGAAGTTGCTTCGTTCAAATGCTTATGACGGGGCTTAGTTATGGCATTAGTATGCTTTATAAAAGCCTAGCTACATTAGAGTTGCCTGAGAACATGCAACAAAAATCCCCAACATAATTTCTATTCACAGCGTACAAATGGCAAGACGTCCGCGAGGAAGATAGGGCAGAAATCAAAATGGATTTGTTTGCTATTGCGAAGACCTATTCCAAACATTGTTGTAGTTTAAACAGGCAGACTGAGTAGGGAAAAATACGAATGTAATGAAATTGTAGACCTACCGAACTGGTCCCTTATTGGCTTTTACAATCGTAGAATAGATATGACTTTGATAAGTGTACATGAAAAAATTATTTAAAAAAAAACCCGTTACATTTCTTCTTGTTTTTACATATATTATTTCCAACCACTTTCTTTTAATAAATTCATTTCATCGTGTATAATTTAATTTCATATGTTCATATATACATGTACTATAAGTTATCTATGAATGTATATAATAATTGCAATATGTATAAGTAAGTAATTTTTTCAAACAACAATTAACCATTTGAACATTTTCCATTTTCTTTGATTTATAAATAAAAAAAAATTTCAAATAAATTTTATGCACACACTTGAACGTTGGTTTTGTTATTCATATTTTAAGTCAACTTTGAGTAATCGCATAATGCAATATACTATATATATATATATATATGTAATTTATATATTGTATAAGTAAATATACGTTTGAGGGAAGAACATTTTGAGTTGCATTGCGCAACACTCCTTCTTTTGTGAAAACAATTAATTTAAATAATGTAAGATAAAACACTTTACGTATATAATATGCAAACGAATTATAGTTTTCAGTTGACGTATATTTTTGTATATATTTTTAATACTGACGTAAACTGCTAATGCGATTATTGCTGATAATTTGTAACTGAGTGCAGTTGTTGACACTTTACGTATTCTTAAGGTTAGATTAAAAAAAATAATTACAGATACAAATTCTAGGTATAAAAATTAAATATAGGTACTACTAACTACAAAAGATACATGTGAACAAAATGCAACAATAAATTTGAACTAGGTTAATTATTAAATGTTTAGTAAATAAAATAATAAAAGAAAAAAAAAAGTAAGCGATGATAACACAAACGAACATAAGAACCTGCACAACAAACCCTAAAGCACCTGAGTAGTAAATAGCGGCATTACACACGCTCAAGCATGCCCACACGCGCAGACATGCCACGCACACTTCGCTTTACTCAAAAACTAAAGGTATCGAGGTAAATGGAAGTACCGGACACGTGGGCTCCAATTGCAATGACGTGGCCATGCAATCAGCCGAGGCAGTGAAATCGCCAAGAGTTTCCATAACTTTGCCCAAGCTGAACCTGCAACCAAACAAAATGTTGAATAAAAATGAAAAAAACCGGAAAGTTAAGCATCGACGCATTAGCTTACCAAATTTTTGGGCAGTTTGGATCCAATTTGGCAGCATCTTTGAGCATTTTCTCCGCCAGACGTGGCTCACCCATGACCAAATGTGTCTCGCCGAGTGCGCGCAATGCCTCCATGTGATTTGGATTTGCAGCGACTGCATTCAGAAAACATTGCTTGGCATCGTTCCATTGCTCCAGATAGACTGAAATCTGGCCACGCTGTAGTACATAATGGTATGAATTAAATAAAGTGTTCGGATGGCGGGTTCGGATTTTAGCTACCATAAACATTATTTGATGCGACAGCGGATAGATTTGTGATGCTTCGTGTATGCAGTTGAGCGCCTCATTCGGTTGTTCGATCTTCATGTAGACATCAGCTAATAGCAGCCAGATCTGTCGTGAATTTGTATTATGAATTGCTTTGTGCTTTTTATATGATGCTTACATACCTTAATCTGTATCATCCACGGCCGCTGCGGCCCGGGTCGTTGCGTGAATGAGCTCAGCGAGCTGGCGGCCTCACTGAGCGCCTGTTCTACGCGTGAGACTGCTGCCAGCGAAGCAGCATATACAGAATCTTGAAAGTGTACATTTACAATTGATTAGTTAAATTAATTTAATGCAGCCATGAACTTTACGCTGCAATGTTAAAAATACAAAAATTAAAAAAAGTAGAAATTATTAGCATTGGGCAAGCAACTGCAAAGCTGATAGCAGGCTGCTGGCCATTGTTAGCAAGTGAGCGGAAATTTAGTAAGTGTAAGTGTAGAAACAGAAGGGGTAAGTTAGGTATAGAATATAGTACAGTAGTAGGATTAACTACGAAACGAGCAGAGAGAGATAGAAGGAAGCCGTATAAATATGAAAGGGTTCTTTAAACAAAAACTTACGAATATTTACATTCCGAAGTGAGAGTTGGTTTTGTATAATATTTAACGTATAAGAATATGTATTATTAGTTCGTAAAATTAGATATTTTTGTAAAAGAAATCGTAATGGTAAATTTACAATAGACACAAGAAATCAAGATGTAACCTTAAAATAATTCTAAAAGAAAATTGGTTTATCTATCTGGGCACTATAAAAATATCTGACTTTGTACAATAATAGCACATCAATATTACAATTAGCATTGACATTGAATTGAAAATAAAAAAAGAAACACATCATTTAAAAATTCTGCGGCACAATCTCATAGATACAACAAAAAACAAAAAAAGAAAACTAATACAAGAAAACGGAAATCACACATTCAAACTCACTTGAATCTTTATCGGACATTTGTGACGAATGCATCAAATGCACACCACTCTTCGTATCGGAATGTTTCTCCTCCTCGCCGGCAATTTGTGCCTCGTAAAGTTCACGCCAAACGCCGAGCATATGTTGCACCGTTTCTAGCGCGACTTCGGCCTCATCAGTTAAATGCAATTGCAGGTGGGCTTTGACATGTAGCAAATTTAAATTGTCGGGAAATTCGTTCAGCGCATCGTCCACCACCGCCAGTGCCTCACGCGGACGCCGCGAAGCGGTCAGTAGTAATGCGAATAAATGCAAGCAGGGCGCATGCTCCATGCGTAATGCCAATGCGATACGTATGTGTGACAGTGCCTCGTTAATGTTGTTCACGAGCGCATACTGCAGCGATAGATAATACTCGCCGAGATGATCCTGCCCGTCGTTCTGCACAGCGCGTTCGAGCGCCTCCAGTGCCAATTTATTGTACATGTCACGGTCGCTCTTGAGTGTCGCCTGTATGGCAAGCTGTTGATAGCCAATGCCAACGAACAGTTGACTGCGTGTGGGACGTAGACCTGCAAAGCAGTAAACAATTAGCCGAGCTGCGTGTGTTGACGCACGTCTACTTGCCCTTCACTTCGCGCTTGAGCGCCTGTTGCGCATAGTCCAAACCCTCTTTGATCTGTGATAGCGTTTCGTAACATAGACGCGCTGCAAGCAGACAAGGCAATGGATCACTTGGAGTTAGCTTAATGGACTCTTGTAGCACGCGCAGCGCATGCATATGCTTGCCAACGGCGGTTAGACTGAGGCCATACTGCCGCCAAATATGCTGCTCGCCAAATGAGAATTTTAATGCCTTCTCAAAGGATTCGCTAAGCAACTGCACCAAGCCCCAGCGAACTGTGGCCAAAGTCATTAAATCGTATACAGCCGTGACATTGCCCATGGCATGTTGCCGAGCAACTCGAAATTCGGGGCTTTGCGAGAGCACGGTGTCGCGTACCGCCAGCGCCTCTGCAATAAGTAGTAGCAGAAGCGTCTCTTCTTGCTGGTTACGCGGGGAGAATTGATTGCGTGCAGCGTATTTACGCGGTTTCCAGAGTCGTTTGGAGCCGGTTCCGCGCAGTGATTGACTCGCCGATTTCTTGTTAAATGGCGCCGAATAAATTGTGCCCGAAACGCCGCGTAATAAAACCTCTGCCAGTTGGCGCGAAAGAGTTAAACGCAGCGATTGTGTTGTGCGCGTTTCAATGGCATTCAGCATCATCCGATATCGTTCAACACCGTCTTGCAGTTTGCCCGCTTTGATGAGCACAATGGGTGCACGTTGCAGCGCAGTCTCAAGTATGGTGCCCATGCGGCGATTGACATCTGTGGTTGTGGTGGGTATGGTCGAGCTAATGGCGAAGTTACTCGCCGACTGTTGCACCGCCGAGTTCACTGTGAGTGTTGAGCCGGTATTGGTACTGTTTGAGGTTGCCAATGAGGCAATGTCTTGCTCCTGTAGGTAAAGTAAGCCAAGATCGGAGGCACGCTCGAAGCAGGAAATCTGTATATAATAAAAAAATAAATTTTATTGTAACAATTGACAGGTTATTTTGCAAACCATTTCCGTATCCTTTTCAGCCTTTTTAAACTTTGAAGTAGGCTTTGAGTTCAGCTGCTCCAAACAGAGTCCTTTGATGGCATACGATTCTGCTAATATTTTTAAGCTGCGCCTGTATAAAAGAGAATGAAAATAATTAGACTATACTCATTTTTTCATGAAGCATAACTTACAAGGTCAATTCTTTCTCAGCTAGAGTATTTAGCTCTGCTCTGACAAAGTTCTCCAGACTTTTCTCGTGCTCGCCACAGGCAAAACACAATTTGGCTAGTAACAAATAAGCATCCAGTGCTATGCCTGCTTTTTGGCCGTTCTCCCCTGTAACTAAATTTAAATAACGCCGCGCATCCTGCAGCCCACTCTTTGCCTTTCCAAAGTTGCTCTCCACAGGGGCATTGTCTTCCAAATAGCTCTCAAGCCGTGCTTCGCCAATGAGAAAGTTTGTTAAACAGTCTGTAGTGACAAAGTAATGATAAATGAGTGTTATTTTTTTTCAATTACAAATAAGCATGACTAACCGCTGCTTGGTGAACCCGTCTTCAGCTCTTCAGTCAATTCAATAACGCGTGCCCATTTGCCTTCGCTGCGACAGGTCTCGATTTGTGTTTCCACTTTTGTTGTATTGCGCGTTCTGCTGGTCATTGTGGCTTTTACTGCATATATCTAAATAACACCGCCAAGGCTGTTGTAAGTGCAAACTCCAACTGAGAAAAATAAATCGCTTTTGCACTAGCTGCTACTCTTTTGCAAGCGTCGAATGGTATACTGCAATGTGCTTGTCAAATATTGACACGGATTTGTTTTGTTTATAATTTTTTGCATAAATCTGCGTGTTATGCAACTAATAAACAATTTGAGTGCTTGCGCTCGACGCTAATTTAATTTGTTGTGTCCCTTTTTAGACTTTTTTTTTTGCATAGAATCGATTTGCAAAACAGCTGTTCGACTGGTGGGTGTACGTGTTGCCAATTGGAATTGTGGTGCGCATGGGTCTGATTTTTGTACGCTAAGAGTGTATTTATGTGTGCTCTTTTACTCACATGATATTGTATGCCTCGCGAAATTAGCTGTAAAGTGACCGTTGCTTTAACGATTTTTTGAATCGTTTAGAGTATAAAGTACGTGCAAAGGAACTTTACTACCTGTAAAATTATAATGAACTAGATTATAAATTTATAATTTTTATACGATTGGTCATGTTAACAAAACTCCATGTGTAACAAAATTATGTAAACACTAACAAAGCCCGCTTGTCTCGCTACACGGACAAAAGATTTAACATTTTTGTTACGAAATATTAAGAATCTATGTTTATAAATCGATCTTAATAAAAAAACAAAACCCAAAACCTAGATATTTCAATTAGCTTTCAATTAATATAGTTTACATGAATATGAGTCCACTGTTAATGGTTTCCATAGATTACAAATCGGGATATTTTCAGGGACCGTAGCGTTTATAAGTTATAACTCAAAAACTTTGAAAAAAAAACGCTTGGCCTCCCCTACATTCGATGGCCAATAGTAGTAGTAGTTGTCTTCTTGTTGAATGCAAGCCGTTTGTTATTGGTGGTTTTCAAATGTTATTTAGTTGAGTAAACATATAAATTTACCTATTTGCGTGAAAGCGGAACAAACAAACGAGATAGCATATACGGCGTCATTTTGTAGATGGGTAGCACTGGCGCATGAAAGCAACTCTGCTCTAAGCAACAACGCGGCAGCTGCAAATTCAAGTTGCGTCCGCAACTGACAAAAAAGAGGATACGAAAATACAACGAAGCCAAAGGAGGAACGCGTGCCTTTCACAACAAGCGTCCGATGCTTGTTCGATATTAAGTCGTTTTTGCAAGCATATACCAGTGGAAACTTTCAATAGTTTTGCAGTCAAAACATAGTCACCATTCGAATAAAGTAATCTCATAGTTTAGGTGCTATAAAATAGAAACAGGAAATGACGCTATCGGCTTTGGCGACTTTTGATGATATACGGCGCTGCATGCAGGTGCTCACCGATGGCACTACAGAGGAGGGTAAGTCGCTACTGTGATATTTTTAATAAACGCTGAAGAAAATATTGTTCCGAAATAGAGTTTTTACGTTTCCTACGTCTCGAGGAGAAATACAGAAGCGAGTGCAGTGCGTATGCACAGGAAGCACAACGCATTCAATTGGAACTAGACAAATCGCTTGTAAAAATGGGCGATTTGGAGGGTAAACTGTTTCACGCACGGCGCATAATCGACATGGAAATCAAAGCGCGACGTGAGGCTGAAAACGAACGCAATCAGATGGAAAAGAAAATTATGGCGGTTGCTGAACTTCTGCAGCATGAGAATAACCTTAATAACGAAACGCGTGATAAGCTTGCTTTCTTGCGTACACTGCCACGCAAGCGGAAATCTTTGAACCACTGCCGAGAGGATAAATCATACAATGAAATAAATTCAACAGGTTCGATGCTCTCGGATTTGTCGATAACACAATCAGAAGATGATTTTCTCGACGTGCGGGGCTCGAAATCTTGGCGTGAACATCGGCCTTCGTTGCCTAAAAACTCGGTACCCTATGTTGGCAATAAGAAATCACGTTTAAGTAATGGAGGAGTCAATGCTGGAGTGGCTACTACTACTCCTAGTGGCAGTGGCACTCCTAACGTTGTAGCAGGTGGTCGACGTTCGATAACACGGCGTAGCGGTGCCGGCGTCGATCAACATACACTCGATGTGATGCCAGGCGTTGAACGTTTCTGTGCCACTACGAAAGTGACCATACCTCAGGATGGCAATGGTGTTATACGGGCTGAATCAACAATAGAATCTCTACCGGTGCAAACGCCAAAGGAGTTGAATGATGTTAAAAAGATTGATGACGGTTTGACATCCACGCCCAGACGCTCGTCTGCAAAACATCAAGCTCCGACGGCGCCTCCGATGACGCCTTTGAGCAACCTGTTGACTTCAAAATTGGCTAACTGCGATGTTACACCTGGTCAGCGTACACTAATGCGCAAACATAACTTCAACCCCAAAACATTCTTGCGTGGAGACACCTGCGTACAGTGTCAAAAGCGGTAAGTGGTTCATTTGTTTTGTACAACCTATTTTCTTAATTGAAATCGCTTTTTGACAGCATACGGTTTGGTGCAGTTGGCTTGCGTTGTCGCGATTGTCCTGTGCGTTGTCATGTCGATTGCCGCTACTTGATTACGCTCAGTTGTGTGCCACAATCGGGCACACCAACTATTAAAGGCATGATGGGATATCTGAGTGACTATGCACCTAATCTGCCGCCCATGGTACCGGCGCTCATCGTGCACTGTGTCAATGAGATTGAGGCGCGCGGTCTAACTGAAGTCGGTTTGTATCGTGTATCGGCAACTGAACGCGAATACAAGTCACTTAAAGAGCAATTCTTGCGTGGCAAGGGAACACCTCATCTAGCCAATCTTGATGTCCATGTGCTGTGCGGTTGCATTAAGGATTTCTTGCGTTCACTACGTGAACCGCTTATACCCACATGCCAGTGGAATGACTTCTGTAATGCCGTCCAAAATCCAGATGATGCGCTTTCGGAAAAGCTGTTATGTAAAGCTGTTGAGGCTATGCCTCAGGCGAATCGCGATACCTTAGCTTTCCTTATGTTACATTTCCAACGTGTGGCACAATGTCCAGTGGTGCTTATGCCCATTGACAATATTGCGCTTGTCTTTGGCCCAACTATTGTAGGCAACTCATCGTTAGAACCGGATCAACATGCCATTTATAAGGAAGTTTTTACGCAGTGTCAAGTAATGACGAGATTATTGCATTTGCGAAGTACTTACTGGGAACAATTTCTGCAATTCGAACAAACGGCTCTATTGGCCACGAACAATGCAAATGCGCCGAAGTCTACGCCGGCACAGGTAAAGCGTGCGCAGAGCGACCTGTATGCGCTCTATGGTGAGTGGAGTTGGTGAAATACTTAACAAATTTAATATATATATATATTTCTTTTTACTGCAGCAACGCCATCGAAAAGCACTCTAAAGAAACGCAAGTTCTATGCTACGCCGCCGTGTTCGCATAAGAAATAAATGATTTTTTATATGGGCCATGTTTACATTTTGGCAACTTTTTGCGGAAATGTAAATATTGGCTCTGAGTATTAAATTGAAACTCTTCGAGTATTCGTTGAACATTACTTAATTTAAGTTATTAATTTTGTGCAGAATTTACTGAGCACATTTCTACAAATTTCACACAGCTCTTGGGCGTGACTTAAATACCTCGTACAGAAAAGTATTTCTTTTATCTTAATTATTATTATAATTTTTTTTAAAACTTTGTAATCTCTGAATGAAGTTCATTAAACACGGTTTTGGTTAATGGTTGCCTACTGTTATTAATTGAAGTTCTCACTCGCTGAAGTGGAAAAATGTTTCATTAGTTAATGCTCAAGAATATTTTCTTTATTGAAGAATTAGTTATGCGCACAGCTACTAATTCAATTTGCTAACGATGGAACGGCAAGTGAGAAGATGTCGTTACTCATCTGGTTTAGTAAATGTCAGCGACACTCTACGTTGAAAGGCCGGCAGCTCGATCTCTGAACACAAATAGGAAATACAAAATGCAAACAGCAAGCGTAGAAAATTTCAAAAATCCTAAGCCCTGCAAAAACTACTTTAGACTAGTGTAACATCATAGGAGCACGTGTACATTTCTAAGTTAGCGGTGCTTATATATTCTAGCCTGTGTCTACTAATAATAGAATTTGGAAGAAGCTTAAAAATGGCGCTATCAATTTTAGCGGCTTTTGATGATATGCGCCGCTGCATTCAGGTGCTTTCTGATGGCAGTGCAGAAGAGGGTAAGTGAATGCCATATTTTTAATCAGACATTTAAGAAAGTTTTTCTGAACAGAATTTTTGCGTTTTCTGCAACTGGAGCAGAAGCATCGAAGCAGACATATGGCTAATGAACAGGAATTAAAACACTTGCAGCAAGAATATGATAAATCTCTCGAAAAGATAAGCAATCTCGAACTTAAATTGCTGCATGCACGTCGCATCATTGACATGGAAACCAAAACGCGTCGGGAAGCTGAACGTGAGCGTGAACAGATGGAGAAAAAGGTCTTGGCTGTTATAAAGCTTTTGCAGCATGAACGTTATCTCAACAATGAGACGCGTGATAAACTCGCCTCCTTAGATTCGTTGCCGCTTAAGCTAAGGTTGTCGAATCACTCGCGCGGGAATGACTCTTGCAATGACATTAACTCAACTAGTTCCTTGCTCTCGGATCTATCGATAACACAGTCGGAAGATGATTTTCTCGACGTGCGACGCTCTAAATCATGGCAAGAACATCGGCCCTCGTTGCCTAAGAACTCTGTGCCTTACATTGGAAACAAGAAGTCGCGCATAAGTCAAAGCGATTTGGCGAACCTTTCGCTTGGAGGTCGGCGTTCATTAACACGTCACAGCGCAGTTGGCGTCGAGCCACACGCGCTCCATGATACATCAGATATTAGCAGCTTTAGTGAGATTACGAAAGAAGCCACACCAAAGCAAGAAAATGAGGATGAGGATACAGGGGCAAAAATTGAGTTGCAGCCGATGCAAGAGCTAAATGCTGATGAGCAGATCGGCGACGGTCTGACCTCGACACCCAAACAGATAGCTAGCCAACCATCTGCATTGTCAGCTCCTCCCCTGGTGCCTGCCAGCAGTTTCTTAGCTAGAGAGTTGTCGAGTTGTGATGGCACGCCCGGTAGAGGTTTGCTCATGCGCAGACACAATTTCAATCCCAAAACATTTTTACGCGGCGATACTTGCGCGCAGTGTCAGAAGCGGTAGGCAACACATACCATAACACATATAACACCTACTTAGGCGATTAAAATTAATTATATTCATTTAAACTCATTTTTCATAGCATAAGATTTGGCGCTGTTGGCATGCGTTGTCGTGATTGTCCTGTGCGTTGTCATGTCGATTGCCGCTACTTGATTACGCTCAGTTGTGTGCCACAATCGGGCACACCAACTATTAAAGGCATGATGGGATATCTGAGTGACTATGCACCTAATCTGCCGCCCATGGTACCGGCTCTCATCGTGCACTGTGTCAATGTGATTGAGGCACGCGGTCTAACTGAAGTTGGTTTGTATCGTGTATCGGCGGCAGAACGCGAATACAAGTCACTTAAAGAGCAATTCTTGCGTGGCAAGGGAACACCGCATTTAGCCAGTCTTGATGTCCATGTGCTGTGCGGTTGCATTAAGGATTTCTTGCGTTCACTACGTGAACCGCTTATACCCACATGCCAATGGAATGACTTCTGCAATGCCGTCCAAAATCCAGATGATGCGCTTTCGAAGAATCTCTTATGTAAAGCTGTTGAGGCTATGCCGCAGCCGAATCGCGATACCTTGGCTTTCCTTATGTTACACTTCCAACGTGTGGCACAACGTCCAGAGGTGCTTATGCCTATTGATAACATTGCGCTTGTCTTTGGTCCTACTATTGTAGGCAACTCATCGTTGGAACCGGATCAACATGCCATTTATAAGGAAGTTTTTAAACAGTGCCAAGTCATGACTAAACTGTTGCACTTGTCCAGCAATTATTGGGAGCACTTTATACAAATCAAACAGTCCGCACTTTTGTTCACAAACAATGCAAAGCCGGTGAAGCGCTTTCAAGGTGATTTGTATGTACGAGTAACCCCATCGAAGAGCACTATGAAGAAACTCAGATTCTACGCAACGCCGCCATTTTCGCATAAGAAATAAGTTTTGGTATATGATGGACGCATGCTTTTTTATTTCCGACACGGCCATATAACAATATTTTATTCGATTCGCTAATCACTGGAACTCCGCTGTTATGTGAACAATAAATGATATATCCTCGTTCTCCATTTCCAATATAAATGTAGTTGGGCACTTTCCGCGCATATGAGAAATTTTATTATTACATTATGGAATTATATATTAATAATTCTGCATTTTTATTTTATACAGACGAAATGAGATATCAAAAAAATTAGGTTTTGGACTTTTGCAACTTTTGATGGAAACATGAATCCAATTATAATGAACCATAATTTTTATACCCTGTACCAAAAAATGGTAAAAGGTATATTAATACTGTGCAAATGTATGTAACGAGCAGAAGAGGCGTGGCAGACCGCACAAAGTATATATTTTCTTTATCAGCATCGAAAGACGAGTCGATCTAGCTACGTCCGTCTGTCTGTCTGTCTGTATGAACGCACGGATCTCGTTAACGGTAAGACGCACAACCACCAAATTTGGCACGAAGACACCCAATATATAGGCATAACAAGTTTATTTTTTTTTCGATATTCGACCTATAACATATAGCTGCCATAGGAATGATCGGCCGAAAGCCCACATTTAGTAAGTAAAACCCTTTTGTTTATGAAGATATCGTTACCAAATTTTGTATTAAACAGTTTTAGATAATGCCTAATCACATCTCTTACTATATTATCTCTTACGAATATTATAAATATCGGTTTACTATAACATATAGCTGCCATAGGAACGATCGGCCAAAAATTTCATTTAATTCCATTTTTAATAAACTTGGTAAACAAAAATACTGTACTGCAGTATTTCTAGACGTTCAGCAAGCTTTTGACAGGGTTTGGCACCCTGGCATACTTTACAAGATTAAAAAGTGGCTTCCTGCTCCATACTACCTGCTTATTAAATCATATCTAAATAATCGAAGTTTTTACGTACGAGAACAAGGCGAGACATCTTCACACCAATAGATTAATGCAGGAGTTCCTCAAGGAAGTGTTCTGGGTCCAGTACTCTACACTCTTTTTACAAGCGACATGCCAATCTCAAGCAGAGTGGAGGTAACAACATATGCTGATGATACGGCAATCATTGCAACTAGTGGATCCCCTGCTGAAACATCACAGCAGCTGCAGTCAGAACTTCATTTGTTAGAAAAGTGGGTAACCGAATGGAAAATAACTATAAACTCACATAAATCAGTACAAACTACTTTTGCGTTGAGAAAAGGAAACTGTCCACCAGTTCAACTAAACGGCACTGAAATTCCCCAAAGCGACACCGTGAAATACCTAGGATTACACCTCGATCGAAGACTCACATGGAAAGCACATATCAAAGCCAAACACATACAGCTTAAAATGAAGACCAAAAGAATTCACTGGCTTCTTGGGCCAAACTCGCAACTCAGCCTCGAGAACAAAGTAAGACTGTACAAAGCGGTACTTAAGCCTATTTGGACATATGCCATACAACTATGGGGCACGGCGAGCGTCTCAAACATTGAGATACTTCAGCGATACCAATCAGAAACTTTGAGAAACATTGTGAACGCTCCATGGTACGTGAACAATGCAGAAATTCATAAAGATCTCAACATTTGCTACGTTAAGGATGAAATAGGTAAATTTAGTAATAGGTACTTAATTAGACTACTAAACCATAGTAATAATCTAGCCTTAAATCTAGCAGACAATAGTCTAACTCTTAGAAGACTTAAGAGGTTATATGTCCTTGATCTTCCACACAGATTCTAAAATCCAATAAATTTCATAATAAATAGACCTAAGCTAATAATAATTTAATTTAACAAATTTTATAATAAATAGCTCTAAGCTAACAATAACTTAACATAACAAATCCTTGTACAAATGTATTATACAAACCATTAGTTCGTATATAACATCTAGTCCCAATGGAGACTAGCTGTTCCTACAATGCTAATGTTAATCAAATGTAATCAAATTTACTTATTGTCTAGAGACAGATTGTAAATAAAAAATTGAAAAAAAAAAAATAAAATAAACTTGGTGAAATTACCAAAGAAATTTTACGATAAAATGGTAAAGGGTATATTAAAGCTGTGCAAATGTATGTAACAGGCAGAAAGTGGCGTGGCAGATCCCACAAAATTACAGGAAGAAAAGAAGTATCGATTGGAAAAACCCTGCGGGTTTAAATTAAAAATTTAAAAATCAGCATTCAATTTAATCACAGTATATATATTCTTGATCTGCATCGAAAGGCGAGTTGATTTAGCCACGTCCGTCTGCATCTCTAAATGAACACACGGATATTGGTAACGGTTAGACGTAGACCCACCAAATTGGGCAGAAGGACTCTCCTAATCCTAAAGGGCATAATGAGTTTATTTTGTTTTTTCGATATTCAATCTATAACATATAGCTGCCATTGGAACGATCGGCTGAAAAACCATATTTACTGAGAAAACTTTTTTTGTTTATTAATGTTTGTTTATTTGTTTATGAATTGAACAATTTTAGATAATAACCAGTAGAGTGTGCCCAACTATAGCCCTGCCTTTTTAATTAGTAATTAGCGGTAACAAATATTGAAACATGTTAATTAAATAAACAATAACGGATGACTGTCATAGTTGAGAAAAGCTCAGTTAAAAAATATTACCACGAATAATTATTAAACTGACGAATAATACAAAAATATTATTTGAGGTGTGCAGCAGTATAATCATTCTGGAAATACCCTGAGAATATTGTTTATTAACTTGTATGCTGAGCGCTTTGGTAGAATCTGTTTACTTAGCGCCAGACGCCGTATCGGACAAGATTTTATGGAAACTGTGTATATCCCAAACAAGCTTACAATTAACTGCGCTCGGAACTAGTTTTTTAAAGAATCGCAGCACAAGTTCACACAGCTAACGACGTCACTGCTGCTGCTCACCTTCAAAGCTTTAGCAAGTGAGTTGCTGTGCTCTGAGTTTTGCAACTGTCAACAGTTGCTAAAAGTCGACGCAATGTGGAAGTTTAATAACCTCCACACATATCTGAGTGTGCTGCAATGCACGTTGCTCATGCAAGCGGCGAGCGTGCCCACCGATGCCACGATGAGCAGACCGGAGCACGTGTGTCCGTATCGCTGTCTGAGCGGTGAGTGCATCAGCCTCGACAGACTCTGTGATGGCCGCGTTGATTGTACGGATAAATCTGATGAGACGGCAGCTACGTGCGATACGATCTTGTGTCCAGGTTACAGCTTTCGTTGTGACTACGGCGCATGCGTGGCTGGCACGGATGTCTGCAACGGCAAATCCGATTGCGCAGATGGCTCCGATGAGCAAAATTGGCTGTGCATAGCGAAACTGCTGCAGGAGAATTGCAAGTAAGGATTTTTAGCCATAAAGTAATAAACAGTGACTAGAATTTTTGCTGCTTTTGAAGCCACTGGGAGATTCACTGCAGATCGGGTCAGTGCGTGCCCTATTCGCGCTTGTGCGATGGCAATAAAGATTGTGCCGACGGCGATGATGAAGCGGACAAACTGTGTGTGGGCGTGAACAATACCGCAGCCACAGCCGTTACAGCCAGCTCGCCCATCTTACTGGCTGAGCAGCGTGAAATGCCACAAGCCTTGCTGCAGGATATTTTTGCCATGCCAAGCGGCTGCATTGTGCCACAACTGCAGAATGTCATTATGAAGAATAGATTCAACGAACTGCTGCCGGCTGGCACCAGCGTCGAGAATGGCACCGAGCTGTATTTGAGCTGTCAAATCAGTCATAAGCTGCTGGGAGAGGCTCATAACTATTGCGAAGCTGGACGTTGGCACGAACCCTTTGCCTATTGTCAGTGTAAGTAGCAGGCAGCTTTTTGCTTTGAGTTGCGCATCCTTCAGTGTGCTCATGCAGCTTTTGCAACATTTTAGCGCCAATCGAGCTGTCTTTGATACTCGTTAGCACATTGATTGGCTCGCTTTGTGTTGTTCTGCTCTATATGATCTATAAACTGCAACGCGATTGGCTGCAACCGAAGGATAAAGTTTGGTTTGTCGATGCAGCCGAGGTGCACAGATCTGGTGATGCATTAACGACTGCGGCCAACTTCAGCAGCTAATCTGCCTTTAGTGCTTTGTTGTCTATATGTTTTCGCTTTTTATATTTCGATTCTAAGAAAATTTTGTTATTATGACGTCATAAACGAGTATTATGCATATTGTATACCAATTAAACAACTTTTCAGAGAAAAACGAATCTACTGCAGTTAAACGAAGCAATTCATCGGCATCGGTCGCTTAAAGCTCAGTTTAAAATGCTTATTACCTGCAATGGTTTTCATTTATTTGTCTTGCCATTATTATTCGCCATAGCTCTGCTGCAGCCTACAGCGGCGACGCAGGCAGCGGATGGCTGCTACCTACCGCACTTGGCGCATGTTATTATACAAGAAAGCGACACAACCGTGTTGAGCGGCGGCACTAAGGTGCTCAATGCCACCAAGATCTACTATTCCTGCTCCCAAGGCTACGGCTTGAATGGCTTAAGTGAAAACACATGCATCGACGGTCAATGGCGCGCGGACTTCCCATATTGCGCGAGTAAGTTTGTTTTGATTGCGCATTTCGGCAAAGTGCTAAATAAATTTTAAAAAAAACCAAAACGATTCCGTAGAACATCTCGACTTGGCTATACTCTTGGTACTCTCGATCTTCTGCCTGCTCACCGTTGTGCTCATATTCATGATCTACCGCACACGCTTCGCAGCAATGCGACAGCCAAAACGTGTTTGGCTTGCTACGCAGCCCATAAGTAGCTACGATTAAGTTGTTGACGCTAAGCTTGCATATGTAAAATAAAATAGCATTTTATACTTATACAAGTTAGTAGTATATTATATTTCAATTTTACAACTTTTAACCCTCGAGTGTGTATAGTAAATAAATAAACTTTAAAAACTATGAGTTGACTAGACTGTGGGTATATGGACCAGCTTTACCTGAATTTCACTGACTACTGCAGTTTGATAAAAATGTTGACTGCATTATGTGCAATAGCTTGTTCTTTTTTACTTATTGTGTTTCGAAAAGCATCAATGGCTCGGAGCTATATTTTTAAAAATTGAACACTCAAACTATTCTCATAAATTTGTTATTATAAATATAATGTTCCGCATTAAATTAGCACATTTTTTTTTTAATTGAAACTAATTTTTTTTATTTTAATTTTTATGCATTTAGAGTGAGTTAGGTAAGTGCCTGCTTTATTGCCATTTGTTGGCAGTTTTGTTGCAACTTTCACTCCCCTGTGTACGTTAGGGGTTAAATAAAATAAAAGCTACGCAATATGTCAAGTTCAGTATCGTTTTCGATTTCATTACTTGTGGTGAGGCTTCTACGCGGCGAAGCTCTGCTTATAGAAAATGAATATGCCGTTTAATTTGTACGCTTTTGTTTTGACTTGTCTTCCCGTGCTTGTGCTATGCAGTGAGGCTGGCTGTTATCTGCCGAATTTGTTAGATATAGTGATCACGAATGACGATTATGTGGTTGTACCCGCGCACGCTTTGCTTGCCAATGGCACGAAGATAAATTTTGCTTGCCAAAAAACCCGTTATCTGCAAGGCATACCGTTTAATTATTGCTTAGGCAGTCGTTGGCTCAATCAGTTTCCTTACTGTGCAGGTATGCGTCTTTTATTATATGTGCCACTTGTGTTTGAATTGCAAAAATCTTTTGTGTGTTTTGCAGGACGCGAAGAGTTGGCTATATCTGTTGTGCTTGGATTATTTGCGTTCTTCAGCTTGATTATTGCCATTTTGATATGTCGCGCACGTAAACTTCAGCAAACTCAGCCCGATCATATTTGGGTTCGTCCTGTGCCGGTTGCTCTAGCATAAGCTTTACGTTTAACTGTTATTTCTGTTTTATAAGCTTTTGTTTTAATAAAATTTTTGTCTTTACCTTAATTGCTCTGCTTAATTATTCTTCGCTTCATGGAAAAGCTATAACATTCAGTGACGTCAGTAACTTGTCGGCTTGAAAGCTTTAATTAAATGTTTATTGCTTGCTCATTGCTTTGCAGTGTGTGTAGAAAACCGCTTGATCAGTTGTCTATCAAGCGTTGTTAGTTCCACTTAGGCGGGTTAATAAAAGATTTAAAATGTACTTATATCTTGGCATTGCAGCCATACTAAGTCAAGTGATGCCGCTGATCGCATATAGCGATTGTTTTGTGCCAGATCTGCCGAACGTTATAATTCAAAATAAAGTTGGGTCGATACTGCGCAATGCAGATCATGTTGCAAATGGAGCTGTTGTGCTATTTGAATGTCCGGTGCGACATTGGCTTATAGGTTTCAGCGAGAATTATTGCCAAAATGGAATTTGGCCAAATGAATTTCCCTATTGTCAACGTAAGTAAGCGAATAAATAATTTGTAAAAAATATGGTTTAAAATCACACATTTTTAATTTCAGCATATAATCAATATATCTATACGCGAATACTTGTTGTGTTTGCTTTGGTGTTCACCGTGTTAATATGTACGATTTATTGGGGCAGGCAGGTGGTGAGTGACTGGCAGCGCCAGAAACTGTTCATGATGGAGCCAAATGAGACTCCAATGAACTCAATGGCAACTTTTAATACATCGCGAGTTTGATGTATGCTATAGCATTATTTTAGTTGTTTTTCACTTTGTATGTATATAGTATTTATGTAATAAAAAATTACTAAGAAATTTAGCAAATAATCATCCTTCAGACAGTTTAAAATGATTAAAATTCAACATGCTGCATTTTGCCGTTAGAGCGCGCCACAACGAAGTGGTCAAGAAATTGTTGCCAATGCTGCCAAGTAAGCTAAAATCTGTTCGTTGAGCTTAAATTACAAAAAATTTACGAAATGCATAAATATAAAACATTTTACGTAAAGTTAAGCGTATTTAATTTATTTTTTAGATGAATTTCTATTTATATATATACAATATTTTTTTAATTTGCTGTTTTATTTAAGTGCTTACAAAGCTCAAAACCTAGAACAGCTGATTTTGTCGCGCTCTCCAAATTATACCAACAACCACAGTAAATATTTAGTTATCTTAACCGGTGCCGCGATGCTCAAGTTGGATGCGATCATGCAAATCATTCGCGTTTCAGTTCTCGTTGAGTAAGTATTTCGGAAAGGAACACCACTCCCACTCTTAGATAATATTGAACACGCCATCTTTATACTCGAATTTTCATTTACAGTAGAAGAAATGGCCAACATTGCAAAGATTATTGCGGGACGTGCACATCATGTGCTCCAGGCGGCTGCCAAGCAGCCACAATTGGCTACACGCTTTAGCAGCACCAGCGCATGTAAGTACAGATGCAATGTGTATTTTTAGCATAAGAAGTGCAGTGTAAGTGGACTTTGATACATTCGCTTTTGTAATACTTGCTGAGTTCGTTTGCCGGTGAAAATTAATTTAATTAACAATACTTTTTTTTATTGAAAATTAAATTTTGAATATTTTCTTTTTTTTTTGTCAACACGCAATATGCTGATTACGTAATCGGAACTTGTTTATATTATTCTTTTTTTTCGGCTTTGCAGCTAGTTGGGAATTCATCAAGACTGAAGTTACAGGTGCCAACAAAAATGTGGGTGTGATTACGCTAAATCGGCCCAAAGCTTTGAATGCCCTTTGCAATGGTCTGATGACGGAAGTGGCTTCCGCATTGAAGGAATTCGGCAAAGATAAAAGCATCGCCGCTATCGTCTTAACAGGCAGCGAAAAAGCCTTTGCTGCTGGCGCTGATATCAAGGAAATGGCACCCAACACCTACTCGCAGTGCATTTTAGGCAACTTCCTAAACGATTGGACTGCTGTGGCAAGCACTCAGAAGCCCATTATTGCCGCCGTCAACGGTTACGCACTCGGCGGTGGCTGCGAGTTGGCCATGATGTGCGATATTATCTATGCCGGTGAGAAAGCCAAGTTCGGACAGCCTGAGATCGCTTTGGGCACCATTCCCGGCGCTGGCGGCACTCAGCGTTTGACACGCGCCATCGGCAAATCAAAAGCCATGGAAATGTGCTTGACTGGCAACATGATTGATGCAAAAGAAGCACAGAATTTGGGCTTGGTGAGCAAGGTTGTGCCTCCGGAGCAGTTGGTTGCCGAGGCTATAAAGCTAGGTGAGAAGATCGGCACCCACTCAAACTTGATCGTACAGCTGTGCAAGGAGGCTGTAAACACTGCCTACGAGACTACATTGCAGGAAGGACTCAAGTTTGAGCGTAGAACTTTCCATGCCACTTTCTCGACCGTAAGTATTGTTGCAAGAGTTAGATAATTTTTTGTTTCTTTTTGTAAATCTCCTTTTTTGTTATTTTAGGCCGATCGTAAGGAGGGCATGCAAGCTTTCGTTGAAAAGCGTGCGGCAAAATTCACTAACGAATAGACTGTTGCGTAAACCATCAGCTACTACTGGTTGGATGTTCTTATTTTGAAGCCAGCATTGCATTTATATTTCGTAAAAAACAAAGCCAGTGATGATTGTAATTTTTTTTATTGTTTCTATTTCTGCGCACAAAGTGTTGCAATAAGTTTAAGTTGAAAAGTGTAAAAAGTAAATATTGTGAAAAATAAAATTAACATACTGCTAACGACTCTGGTTTATAAAAATATTATATAAACTTATGAGCAGGGGGGCATAGGTGAGGGTATTGGCTGGAATATACTTATCATTGATTAATTATTGCCTAAGCTTTTATCGCGTAACGCGATTTGTCTGGTGTGTGCTTATTTTACTTATATGTGTTTAATATATAGCTTTTAAAGGATATCTTGGTAATGCAGCGGGCCAGTGGCGGTTGCCATTAGTAGTTACGTTGACTAGTTTTCAAGCAATGAGCAAAATTTAATTAAAATATTACTTGGTTATTTGCTATGCAATCTGTTGATAGCGGCTGCATATAGCATTACGATACTGCAGTGCACTCTTTCGCAGGTGCATTGGCTGTTGCATTGGCAAGATAGAGAGGAGCATTGCTACAGTCGTTTAACAGAGATTCACTCCAAACCATTTATCAAAATTTTGTACCGCCTGAGAGAACTTGTCTAGTTAACAGTATCTGTTGTTGTACAACAAACAAAATGAAAAAGCTTCTTTGCGCAGAAAGCTTTTTTCAGCAAAAAGAATTTGTTTTGCTTTCAGCACGTTTTAATGTTACCGTTACGTTGCCACCCTCTTGTATCATATGTACGCATTACGTAACGTAAAGGATAACACGAACGTTAGGTTGTCAGTTGCTGTAAGTGTGTTTTACGTAGTCATCACTTTGGTCTTTGTCGTTGTCGTCGAAGGTATACATACGAAGGAAGCTATCTAGTCAGTGTGTGTAAGCAAGCAGACGAGTATTGCCTCGCGCGCGTTAAGTACCGTTAAAAGTGAAAAAGAAAAATATAAAGAAAAAGAAAAAAATTGCAAATCAAGGCGAATACGTAGAAAAGCACTTTAATTAATGCAAAATTAATTATGCAAAATAAATGTTTGCGAGCATAAAAGACAACGCATAATTTTGTAGTTAACTTGTAAACACGCGCGTTTTTGTTGTTTTTTGTGCATATTTGTGGACACGCTTGCTAAGTGTGATTTTTCTTCTGCTATTTTGATGCTGTAATATGTTTTTGCTATAAAAAAAAAGAAAAAAAATTGTATATACCAATATCAATACATATTCGCGCTAACGTATATACAGAAATACGTGCACATAATATACGACACAATAGAAACGCGCTGCTTACAAGAAAAACAAAGAAAATTATTTGCAATTCGATTTTTAACAATTTTCCGTGTGTTTGCTTTTGTGTGTGTGTGTGTGTGTGTGTGTTTGTGTGTTGTTAGCACAGGCGAAAAACCTTCAAACGCCATTTCTAGTTAAAGCCCTAATTAATTAAAGCGTCCAAACAAACAGAAAGAAAAAGACATAAAAAGCCAGTAACATGGATATGTTCAATCAAATCATGAATATGAACGCGGGCGGCGCCTATGGCGGTGGCAAAGCGGGTGGCGTCTTCGATCCGCTCACGTTCGCCATGAAACCACAAGTTGTGATACGTGCGCTCTGCTGGGTAAGTCGTCAATGTCTGTCGCCAGTTGCCGTTTGGCTAAATTTCGAATATTCACTTGGTTTGGGTTTTGGGTTTTAGGTTGGGTATGTGTACATTATTGTTTGTATGTTTGGCTAAGCATTTTCTCATTTTGTAGCACTTTCGGGGCAGTTATTTTCCGTTTGTTGTTGTAGCTGCTGCTGTCACACAAGGTTAGGCATTTTTTTTTGCTTATGAATATTTTTTTTGTACAATAAAGTGCAGTGAGAGCCTTGAAACAGGCTTGCACTTCCCATGTAGAAGCGTTGCAATGACACATGCAAGTAAATTGAGTTTGTTTTTTAATCAATATGCATCTCTTAAGTGTTTAATGTATTGTGACATTGATTGTAGCATTGTGCAGGCGTTGAGTTTGCAAGGTTATCGATTCGGTCTGCTTGTGTTAACTATAAAACTAACCTAGTATAAAAACAAATAATAAAGAAACTGTTGCGTAATTTTTGTATAGCAATGCGACAGTTTTGATTCAAAAGCAGATAAGCTAACGTTTTCACATATAAGCGCACCAACCAACGGACTTACCATGTCAATACTGACCTATTGTATACGAACTTGTGTGGTTTGTAGCTCTGCTCTAACAAAATAATTGAAATGTTTGCTCTTCATTTGTGAAAAAGGTCGCAGTCGAGCATAGAAGCTAATGGATCGTTGTCATGCTTATTTAATTTCATTTTATATATGACTTTTGTTATATTGCGGCCGACTTTATTTCAATGTTTGAGCTTACATGCAATGACTGTTAATGGTCTGTATTTGCTCAGGTTTGTGCTGCATTTGAATATAAGTACTAAGCCAAACTTAAAAGTATTATATGTTCACATTACGGAGTGGATTAAAAATTTAAAAAAATAACATAACTTGACACAATTTGCTTATACTTTTTTGTTACATTTCGTTCTATACACATTCTCTGATGAGAATTCCACATATGTTTTCCAGCAGAAGTATTTTACCATAAACTTTAAGCTGTGCAGAGTTAACTGGTATGAGTTACACATATGGATTCAAAAACACTCATTTTCAATTTATTGCATAAGGTTTTATATATTGTTTGACTTATTGTAAGCAAAGTGAAAACTTTTTTGCGTTTCTTAAAAGTGTTTTCTGCAATAAGAACTGCAAATGTGATTTATGCAAATTGTTGAGATTATAAAAGTTTGTATACAACTTTAGCTGGCTTTACTCTTTTTGTCGTTGTTGTGTTTTGGTTTTTAGTCCTTTTCTATGTCGTGTTAGCAATTGAAAAGTACCGTAAATGTTGTTATGCAGCTGCCTTATTTAATAAATGTTGCTTTGGAAAGATATACAACTTCAACTGCTAACAAATGACAAATAATTTTTCGAATCATTTGTGTGAGCGGAGTGTTAGACAAAATATATAAGAAAAGAAATACATTTTGCTAAGCAATTGTAAAGCTTAATTTATGTATGTAAATAAAATATTTGCTTGTATGCTTATCTAAATTCTAAGCTATATACGCAAACATAACATGAATATTAAAATAATGATGTTGGTTATGCAATCCTTTGTAGCGTCATATTTTTTGCCAATTTAGGTCTCTTCTTTATTTAATTAATAAAACGAAGTTACTTTTGCGCTTTTTATTGTTTTAATTGCTTTAATTAATTGCATTAAGTTGGACTTATTATTTTTTGTCGGATTCCTTTTAAATAAGTTACGTGCGCCCCGTAAAGTATGCAATGAACTTTGCTAAAAAAAGCAAACTTGCTAAGACGTCAACTTTGCTGCCTTTTTACAAGCTTAACAAAGCCTTTTGTGTTTTGCTTGACGTATAAAAAGAATAAAAAAAAAAGAAACGCTGTTACTAAGCTACGAAAAACATATAAAAGGCAGCAACAATTACTTTTGCTTACTTAAGCCAACTGTCCATGTCTGCGTTGAAGGTAACCTTTTAGTTTACCTTTTTTTTTTGTTAACCTTTGACAAAGCTAAACAAAAAAGCTGCACTGCTGGCCAATTAGCTGTGAATTTTTTGTGTAAGCCATTACGAATTAACGCAATAAATTCGAAAGTTGTCACAGACATTGTGCACAGACCAGGGTAAGTCATGGTACGATAGCGTTCAATAATCAAAATGTTTAATGGTAACGGCCAAGCAAGCGCACAATTGTCCTTGGCATAAAATAAACAAAACACAAAAAAAAGAAATGTAGAAAAAACAGAAAAGTAATTCCACATTTTATGCTAGTCGTGCTCCAAGCAAAACTTGTTAGCAACGTGCAAGTAAAGCAAGTCATGCCGCTGCTTCAGTTTGTTTGTCTTTTTAATGCATATCAGCTTCTGGGCTTTCTTTTTTTTTATTGGCTTTTCTTTATTTTTTATTTCACTTTGTCAGTCAAGCGTCGCCATTAAGCTGCTGCATGTCCGGCAGTTGGCCTAAATGCTTCAGCGTTTCTTCTTAGACGCACTTGTATCCCATATACGAATATATACACATGCATACAGTCGCGCATAGTTTAGTATGCATGCCTGCTCAGGCTGTTATGCATATATGCTGCTTAATTGCCGACGCCATATAGGAGCGAGTTTGCTTCCGTGCTAACGTAACTAGATAGCCGTCGAGGGCTGAGCGTCGACATGAGGCGTGTCAATTGCGCGTGTGTGCTGCCTGTTTGCCTTAGGGACAGTCGCGGCTTTGATTTGTTTGCTGTGTAGCGTATCAGTAATGAGCTGCCGCCCACAGACATAATGTTGCTTGCCTGCTGTGTTTAGGTTTATCAACAACTTTTATTTAGAATTTGCACTTAAGCATTTTGCAGATGCATGATGCAGCTTGGCTCAGTGCACACATAATAATTTATAATTTATTTTGTGTCCTTGTGCGCATCCTTCGCTTACTTATGTGCATACATATAATCTGCAGTTTAAACTTGGCCTTCATGTGAGTGGCGCAGTTGTGCCATTTCTGCAATTGGGTCAGCACATAATGCGGCCAAGTTTATATACTATATGCAATATATATAATATACATAACTCATACGCCTTAACTGTAAGTTTGCCACCTTCCCTTTGCCTCTACTCCTCGGCTTGCGCTTCTTTGTCGTTGGCTTTGTTTATCTGCACTGCTGCTGTCGCTGCTGTGCCTAAGTCGAACAAAAAATCAATAACGAAATTTTCCAACGTTGTGTTAGGTTCGCTGCCGCTGCTTGGTTGCTCCGTGGCAGGCAAAGTTCCTTTGATATTTTGCTCGACCATAAACAGGACAAGTGGCTACGCCTTTGCAGCGCACTTTTGACATTTTCCTGTGCCATTGTCCAATGTTAGACAAGGCGCTCAGTTACATGTCTTCCGCCTGCCGTCATGCTGTCAAATGCAAAATGTTTTCTGAGCGTTCTCTTTGCAAATGTCTTGGCCTGTTGTCGTGCTTTCGCATGCAAACAACAAATGTCGCACTTTGTGTGTTAAATAAAAGCATTGTTATGCGTTAAAAAGTAGTGCGAGCTAGGGTAGATGCTAGACAAAAAAAAAAGAAAAAATTAAAAAAAATTGTATAAAAATAAATACATAATATAAAACAAAAAAAAAAAAATAATAAAAAAATCACAAAAATGTTTATTCTTATGCCATTAGCGTATTTTCACGTAGCACCGCGTTTATAGCAAAGCCAAGTTCGCCACTAAGCCAAGTATTTACATATGTATGCAGCAGCGCGTGTGTGTGATATATATATATATATATAAATATACAAGTATTGTACATATATGCTAGCCGACTGTGCCATTTATTGCAAAGTTTAAAACATGCTAAAAACATGTGCAAGCATCGATTTTTGTCGGAAGCCAAAACATTTCGTTTGCCTTTTCATGCTGTTAAAAAAATAAAAAAAAGGTGACATATATAAAAATATAAAAAAAAAAATACTTTATATCTATGAAACGTAAAAGTAAAGTTTGTTTCTTTAACTGCGTACTATAAATAAATACATATATATATATATTAATGTGTATTTAAAATATTCTGAATTAAAAATGTAACACGCAAACCCACTGCGTGCAAACCCATAATGCGCATTTATGGCTGCAGCTAAAATTAGCAGCATGTGAAACTTGCTGCGTGTTTCCTATTTTCATTTTTCTATGCATACAAATTTGGCCAGTTTAGCAACTAAGCTTGCCTGCACTGGCTTTGCTCAAACGTGAAAACGATTGTCGCATTTTTAACGTATTTCCTGCTGCAGCTAAAAATACATTATGTTTCTACACCCTGTACCAAAAAATGGTAAAGGGCATACTACAGTTGTGCAAATGTATGTAACAGGCAGAAAGAGGCTGGCAGACACCACAAAGTATGTATGTAAATTCGAGATCAGCATTGTAAGTAGAGTCGATCGAGCAATGTCTGTCTGTCTTTCTGTACGAACGCAAGGATCTCGAAAACGGTTAGTCCTACCTTCACCAAATTTGGCACGACAGAGTTTATTTTGTGTTTTCGATATAAAATATATTATATAGCTGCCATAGAAGCGATTGGCCGAAAAACAACATTTACTCAGAAAAACTTCTTTGTTTATTAGGATGTCATTACTAAATTTCCGATTGAATAGTGAACATATATTTATAATATTTTAAACTGTGTACAGGGTATTCTATAGTCGGGTGTGCTCGACTATAGCTCTGCCTTTCTAGTTTAAATGAATAGATGTGCCAAGGGGCTGTTTGCATGTTACTGTTGCCAAGCTGAACTTGGTTCGTGTCAAGCAGCAAACAACTGAAAACAAAGGAGCTTTGGCTTTTACTCACTTGACAATGAATAATTGACAGATGCTTGTGCAGCCAATTTTCACAGCCTTTTCTACAGTTATTATACCTTTACTTAAGCTCTGACAGTTCGGAATCCTCGGTAAGGCATGTTAGCCGGAGCTCAGAAGTAACTATGATTGTCTGGTTTGACGATTTCTTGAAAATATGAATCCTGACAGCTTTCCGCGCCAAAAGCAATTATTCTGGTACTTCATTGTTGCACAATAGCTCACATACATTTTATCTTCTGCATTTTAAAGTGCATAAAGAATTCTGTGTATCAACAAAATTCAATCCAATGTGTTAAAAAAAGTGTATAAGCCTTATGAGATAATTCTATATTGGCTGTGCACATTTATGCGATCTCTCTTTTCTTTAATTAGCAATCGTTCTGAATTACAGTAATACTTAGTTGTAGGTCTCATAAAATGCAGCTGTACAAAATGTCCTTTTTATACCCTGTACCAAAAAATGGTTGTGCAAATTTATTTAACGGCCAGAAGGAGGCGTGGCAGACCCCGTAAAGTATATATATTCTTGATCAGCATCGAAAGGCGAGCCGATCTCGCCATGTCCATCTGTCTGTCCGTATGAACGCACGGATATCGGAAACGGTAAGACCTGCAATTACCGAATTTGGCACGAAAACTCCCCTAATCCATAGGCATAACGAGTATACTTTTTTTCGATATTCAACCTATAACATATAGCTGCCATAGGAACGATCGTCCGGAAAACAATATTTACTGAGAAAAACTTTTTTATTTATTAAGATATCGTTACCAAATTGACAATTTTAGACAATATCCAATCATACTCCTGAATATGATAAATGTCGGTTTACTATAACATATAGCTGCAATAGGAACGATCATCCGAAAAATGGCTTTTACTAAAAAAAAATTTTGTTTTTGATTGGGAGCAGGGTTTTCTATAGTCGGTTAAGCATTTTATGTAACCAGCAGCAGTTACTCCACAAATGTCGCAGCACACAAGTTCACACTTAGTCGACATAATCAATTTGCGCAGATTGTAGTGCCAGTGAGAGCTTTAAGCCGTTACTTACACACATATACATATACACGCAGACTTACACACACACAAACATGGATTGTGCTGTCATAATGCTAAACAATTTGCCTTGCACTTGCAGCTCTTCTCCATTGTTGTCTTCGGCTGCATATCTTCAGAGGGTTGGGTCGAACAGGACGGCAAGGAGGTATGTCTTTACAATGGCGACGCGATGGCCTGCAAGTATGGCAACATGGTTGGCGTACTTGGATTTCTAGCCTCGATGGCCTTCATTGGCGGTGAATTTCTGTTTGAGCGCATGTCGTCGGTGAAGAGTAGAAAACGTTATGTAATGGCTGATATGGGCTTCTCAGGTATGTGAACTTATTTTTTTTTCAACTTGTAATTGTAAATAACTGTGAAATCGTACATATATATATATGTGCTTCCTGATTCTTTATTCATCAGCACTCTGGGCATTCAAGTACTTTATTGTCTTTTTGTATTTGTGGTCGCAATGGAGTTCGGCACCCACGCCGCCCGGCGGCATTGGATCCGGCAGCATGAAGACAGCCATTGTGTTTGCCTTCTTTTCGATTTTCACATGGGTACGGGGCGATGCCGTTGGCAGATTAGCAGCTTAATTGCATATTCATTGTTTTTCTTTTTTTTTAAATAATTATAGGCACTCTGCGCTTTTATGGCCTATAAACGTTTTCTTATTGGCGCTGGTGATGAGTTCACCTCCGCTTTCGAAACGGATCCGGCCAATGTAGTTCATCAGCAGGCTTATACCTATTCCATGGATAATGATAATGATCAGTACAGTGCGTCGCCCTTTGGACAGCAACAACAGCAGCCACAGCCGCAGGCCGGCATGGATCAGCATGGCATGGAGTATCAGCAACCCACCTATTAGAAACAGAATATCATTTCACTTTATGAAAAATAAAAAACAAAACTAAAAGAAAAAGAAATTATAAACTTGAACACTTTAAGCCGTGCTTACACTAACAACGTTTGACGTGGCAAAGTCATGCGACAAACTTGGTTTGTATGCATGTCTGTTGAACACAAATACTTTTTGTATTCGTACACAGCGCAGCAGCTGCAGCAACCGATAACCGATAACAATACCGTTTACACCGATTCAAAACATATAATATTTAGACAGCGTTTGTACCATAGGCCTAACTACGCTAGTAAACAAGCAACCATAACTATTAAAAATATATATAAAAAAAAAAATAAAATTAAAAATAAAAAAAGAACACCTAAGAAAAATTCAAATTTGTTTTACACACACATGCATATGACAAATAATTATAAAGTAATCGTATGCTACAGCTTTATAGTGAAAGAACAACCCAAGAAGTTTAACGAAATCAAGTGTTTGCGTATTTCTAAGTTTAGCGCTTAAGTTGAGGTACAGTAATGCTGATAATAACATACTTACATATAAATATATTAAACATTTTTGTAGTGAATTTGTTGCAAAATTTCGTGCAAGGTGCACAGTGCTTTAATTGATATTACCGTATTTTTGTAGTGTTCGTTTTGCAACTATGGCGATGGAGTACACAGCTTGATGACAGCAAGCAATATATACATATATGAAAACATTCAAGGACAATAGCACATTTTTTAGAGATATTTACACAAACGAAACTAATGCAGCATAATGTCTTATTTTTTTTTTTTTTTTATGAAAGTAACTAAACATATGATAAAGCAACTATACGATTTTAACACTAATTTATACACTAAGTACATACACTTTTATGCCACACACATACAAAGTGGTTCACAAATTTGTTTTCAAAAGCTGATACATTGCAAATGTCATAGCATCTGACACAGCTTATACAGCCAAGTGCTCAACTAAGCCAGAAAGTCAAGCCAACAGTAAAATGCCAGAGCCATAGTTACACCAAAATATATAGCATATATCAAAAGAATATGTTTAATAATTGAAATACCAAAAAAAAAATGTAAACGCCAAAATAATATAAAAATAAAACATAACCCAAAACCAACTTATAAGTGCAGACATGCAACAGCATAATGTCTACATATGATAACGTAATAAATAATGTAATGCAGTTGTTTGCTTTTCGGCACAAAGCAATTTACATTTTTGATATGAAAACAGCCGGCACACAGTTTGTGGCTCTCGTGTGAACTTGCCTTGGCAGTTCACACATAGAACAAAGCTTGCAAATTAATTTCAAGAATTCACGCTCCAAGTTTGATGACTGCTTATCGAACCAAGGGACGCCATTTTGAATTACCTCGATTCATACAAATAGAAAGAGGTTGGAAATGCCTGCTCAAATGCTGGCTCATTTGGCTGAGTGAAAAATTACAGATTGTACACAAATTAGCCGTGTTTCAAACCAAATTCAAAAAAAAAAACTTGAGTTTGTGTACACACACACACACATCATAGGCCATGCCAGCACGTTTAAAGTGTCGAGAAGCCAAACACTGCATTATAAAGTTTTCTCAGGTCATTGTCGTTTTAGGCTATTGATCGTTTGTCGTGCTAAAAAAAAAAAACAAAGTATTTATTAAACGATTAAAAGTTTGTTCATTTAATTAATTAGTTTTGGGTACATTTGTTGGGCCAGTTAAGTCATTGTATATGCGTTAGTTAACAGAACAACAAAAAATAATAAAAAAAAAAAAACAAATAAAAAAAATTATTGAGAAACTGCACATTGGAAAAATGTTAAATAAACTAGACAAAGTTGACCTTGCATGAATGAAAATTTAACGCCGCTATAAAGCTAGGGGAGGCAACTCAGCTGAACAATAGACAGCATACGCCAGAAATGAAGAATACAAGTCGGCGCAGATCAGCGCAGTTAAGCTGTATAAACATTTTAAATTTAAAGCCAATTTGAACTTAGCTTGCATTGTGCTAATGTGAACATGCCCTAAATTATATATTTGTAATTACTTACTATATGCAGACATTCCGTATTAAATTTAGCGACAGCACAGCAGACAACATTCAAGAAAACTAAATGTATAAAAAATGTATCAAAATTAATGCAATTTCGCAGTAAAAAATGGCTTCAAGTAAAAACCAATAAAACGCATTACAAATTTATACAATATTTATTAATACAAAATTCACTCATTTGCAGTAAATAAAAACATTTGTTAAAAAAATTTGCATACAAAGTTACAAAACACTAAAAGTTAAGTAATGTGCATTGTGTGAAAAATATTTATTGCATAACATTTAAAATAAAATTAATTTTAATTAAATTAAACCAAAAAGAAATGTTTATGTCATACGAACGCATTTATTTAACATACCAAAAGAAAAAAAAAATGAAATTGCAAAATTGTTGAATATAGTGAATAAACAGAGAGTATTGTATTATGTGTACGTATTAGCAGTAAATTAATGAAATAAATAAATCAATGAATATACATATATATATATACATATGCGTGTAGTAAATGTGTGTTTACATAAACTAAAGCAAAAACATTAAACTATATATAATATATATATATATATATATAAATTTCATGCAGATAAAAAAAATATTTTCAAAGTTGGCTGAAATACTTAAATCAGTAATTTGTTAAACACAGCGCAGAAAGCATTGGAAAAGAAAAACCAAAAATATATATATATTAAATAATAGTAATGAAATAATTGATGTAATTATCTTTGGTTAAATTTAATGAACAATAATTTAATACTAAATAAATTATTATTTTTCAAAATAAAATTGTTTGTTTGTTAATTTCCAGTATTTTCAAGTAACTTTGCATCAATCACATACAGTTTCTGACGAAGTTTTTGTTTTTTTTTTCCAACATGTTATTTATTGAATCTTCTTTCATAGGACGAAGTGAATTTGAGAGATTGGATATATGGATACCAAAAAAAAAACTGATTCCATTTTGCTGACAGCTTTTTTTAGGTTTCTGCTTAACATTTTTTTAGTTCGCTGTTGACACTTTGTACTCAACAGTTACAACACGATGAGAATCGCTTCGAAAATAAATAACCATAAAATAATTATAATTGTGAGATAAAATGGGTTTCATAACTATTTCATGGCATCTATAAAAACGTAATCCAGCACTTAAGTGATGGAGAGCTCATTCGACTTGAAGCCGCTTTTGTTCTATCGTTTGTATATTCAAGTGTTATCGTTTTTACACGTTTTGCTTCTCAGCTGACTGAAAAAGAGATTAGGCGATGCCTTTGAAGATTTCCAAATGCTTCTGAGATGTCAATTACCTACAGGTTATCATTTGCTTAGGCTTATAAAATTTATAATAATCATTTTGTGAACTGGCAGGGCAATTGATAATCTATTGTGAGTGCAGTCAACCTGTTTTGCTGTGTCTTAGACCATTGATGAGTTTAACGCTCAAGTTTTGTTTTTTTAGCCGCATTGTGCTGTCTTTATTGATAGATAAGTGAAAGAATTATATTTTTTTTTTAAGTTTATTTTATCTTTAATTTGTTCGCTGCGTCACTTCTGGTAAACTGCCGTGCATCCAACTGAGAAAGTCCTCATGAGTCCAATCAGCAAAACGATTAATTTTCATAGAA
Source organism: Stegana nigrithorax (assembly GCA_037044495.1). Lineage (NCBI taxonomy): Eukaryota > Metazoa > Arthropoda > Insecta > Diptera > Drosophilidae > Stegana > Stegana nigrithorax. Next base: position 72,688 of record JBAMBQ010001695.1, on the reverse strand, counting down.
TACGTAACCTCACCATTGCGAAAGCGTTCATTGTGCGCCGAAATCATATTCAAATTATCACAGAAGATCGCTTGACGTTTAAGGTCTTCGAAGGTAGATGCATAGGACTTCTTGAAGGTATTCTACGTTGACGGCTTTTTAATAGAAATCACTTGTGGACATTTTGGAAATGCAGCAAACCTACCTTAAACTGCAGCCAACTCGTATTGCTGCATATCGCGGCGTATCCGGCTGTGATGTATATAAAGATCAACAGAAACTTCACAGAAGCTAATGTAATATTCATCGTGTATGCCTTTCAATGTCTGTAGCACAAATGCAGACCCGAATTTAATTGAATTCGTTTAAATAATTAGCAAGATTTAAAAGCATAGCGTATCATGGCGTCTCAATATCATAGGCACAGAAAGGTGCGATTGTAAATAGCTCGACACGAGCTTTGTTGATACGCGTAATTGCCAATAGCAACATTTGTTGTTTAGCTACATGTTGCCACACATTTTAATCTTACACTAAAAAATGAAAATGTATCACAGTTTTTCCTCTTTGATTTATTTGTTGTTATCAAATGATTTTTATTCAAATACTTACACCTAAATGGAAATGGTATTCATACATTAAATTCGTTACCTTATGCTATACAAGAGATAGACAGAATCAGCGAGAGAGATAGAGAGAGAGACAGAAGGAGCTAGAAAGTTAGTCTTAATAATATGCCTACCAAAATCAACGCCTTATACCACTATAAAATTGGATAACTGCATTCACTCGCGATGCCACAAAAACTACCCGCATTACGCAAAATTTTCATAAAACCATTTTCACCCCAATTCTCCGAGTACGAGTTCTTAATGATCCAATAGTCTTGGCCATTCTCGGTGCCATAACCGACGACGACCACCGAGTGATTCACCTCATCCCCATTGCATTCTTCGTCACTATAGATGCCGCCCATGTACTGTTCAAATGAAACCGGCGCCGCATTCATCGAGCAGGCCAAGGGTCCGAGCGTGGCCACCACTTCCTTCATCTTATCCTCATCTCCCGGTTTGATGCGCGCATAATCTCGAATGCGTATAACGCTCTCCGTACCAGTGTCATTCTGTCGGCACTGTGCATTCTCCATTTGCGTGTAGGGATATTTGTTGGCTAGCGTTACTCCATGATCGCGTATATATTCGAAGGCGTACTCCTGAAAGCCACCGTCGCAGCCCATGGAGCCATAGTCATCGGCACAGTCGACTAGATTCTGTTGTGAAAGTGGCACCAACACACCGGTGCGTCGAAAGAGATGTCCCTCCAGCGCACCGACTGTCGCAAAGGACCAACAGGAGCCACAGTCGGTGCCTTGGAAGCCGGCGGGTGTTACGCCGCCCAGTGCGCGCCAGTCAAATGATTCGGGCAGGTTGTCTGTATTGCGTGGTGCCGTGACGAAATTCGTGTGGCGTGAGGTGAGTTCTCTGTAAAGTAGTTGAGGGGTATATGTCAAGCGTAATTACTTATATGCTTAGGTTTTTATTAGTTTGTTGTTTTTTTTTTTTTTTTTTATTGTAATAGTCTAGAATGTTATCATGAAGGTTTTAGCTGGTACGAGTATTCAACTTTATTTTCTTAGAATGTTCTTCAGCTTTCTAGATAACGTTTTTCTTTTTCTAGTAACTTAAACGAAAACCGCTTTACTTGTCTACAAAATCTATTTCACTGCGATTACTTCAATCTAGGATTCTAAGATTCTTATGTGAGCCACTTGTTTATTATAATTATATATCATAGCCTTTATAGAACCAACTGGAAAGCATCGTTTAGAACGATGAGCAAGTGAGAACGCCGATGATACTTTCTGTGGACATTAAGGGTAATGGGAATCCAATGCTGCAATCCTATAGGTTTGTGTAGTAGATAATAATTATCTTAACAGGAATTTTTGAAGGATGACAATCCTCTATCTTCTATTTAAATAAAAATGTTCATTTGTTTGTTTGTGTGTCCTTTATGGGATTCTATACCGATCATTCAATTGCGATGAAACTTTGGTGAGCTGTGGAAAAGTTTCTATGATACTTTCCATGAAAAAAGTGAATGTGGTCACGCCCCCATAAATAAGAGAAAATCTAAATTTTTCATATTTATATTTAATGCAGGTTTATAAAATTTATAGGTTTATATAATTTGATATTTGATAAATATATAAGCGGCACCGGGAGAAATAAGATTCTTATTAAAAGTGGGCGGTACCACGCCCCCATATGCAAGATAACATCTAAATTTTTCTTATTTATGAATCTATTTGTTGCAGATTGATGAAATTTTATACATACGGAAGGGGCACCGAGAGTGCCACGTCCCCATATATAAAAGATATAAATAAAATTGTTTTATATTTTGAGGAATCTCTGTCTAGATATAATAATGCTAAAATGATGAGTGCAATAAAAAACGGGTATAGCTATTTGTTACATAAAAAGATATCCAATTATTAAATTTATTCCGTTTTTATTTCTCACTTTGAAGTAGTACTTTGGTACTTATGGCATTCTTACACTGCTGAGTAAAATATTGACCTTTTAGCATAATTTAGATGGTACAATTTACTATACAAAATGTAGCCAACTAAATTGAAATTATTTGTATAAGTACGTAGTATGTACTTACTCTCCTTGAAAAGAAATTTTCGAGCCCAACAGTTTGGCAACTTCATCACGTGTCAAATCTGCCAAAGGATTGAGAGTCATGCGAAAACTGCCGACACCAGCATCCGCATTTTTATTGCCCAAGTCGATGAATGATTTCTTGGCCGAGAAAATACTCTCACGAAACTGCCGCTCCCGCTCGTCGCTGTAACTTTTGCCGGTCTGCTGCAGAAAGTCATCGTAGTTGCGCACATCGCAGAGGCGTGGAAAGCTCTCCAGTGCCCAAGTGGCCGCGCTGAGGCAGCAGACGAGCAGCAGCAATTGCAAATGGCACATAATCATCGCTGCGAATGAAATTCAAATTTTTCGTATTTATTATTTTATTTTTATTATGCATTGCATTATTTTGTGTATTCATATGTTGGTTTTTGTGTTGGTTTTGTGTAACAAGTGTTGAATATCATTATGCCAAATGCATTAATGGGTCTATGCATATTTTTCCTAAACTGCCATTTATTTCCATTTGTTGTTTTTATTTTGGTTTTTATTTTATTGTGTCTCTGCATTTTATAGTTTGTCATAAGTTACGAATGTTTGCTTTTAAGTTTTATTATTGTTTTGGTTTTTCTGTTAATATTTGATTGAGCAATATAGATAAATTGCTTTTTGTTTTTACGTTTTTTGTCATTGTCTTTGGGTTTTTATGATTTTTTTTTATCTTTAGGTCGTTTGCCTGCGCAGCCTCATCTCTCGAGCGTGGGTCCGGTTGTGTTTCATAATTGGATTTCCGTTTAAGCTGCTCTTTTTGTGCAAATGATGCCATGCCATGAATTTGTATGTATGAGTTTCTGTTTTAATTTAAGTTAATCAATCATGCAACAAAATTTCACTTTCATTTGATTATAGTTAGCCGAGTTTAAGGTGATTTTGTTGTTGCCGCTACAGTGGCGGCGAAAGGTTTGTAGCTACACGCCAATTAATAGGCGTTTTGAGATTTGATGCATTGAAGAGGCTAATCTACAAGAAATCAAAGGCGGCCACAGTGAAATTTAAATGTAGTAGCGTTTTTACTCCCTTCCGCTGCAAGTTTGGATTAGTAATAACAGCGAGACGCGTTAAATACATAATCATAATTTACAAAAAACTATCTTTAAATTAGCTACACTGCATACAATTTTAAAAAGTTTTAGATTGGATGTTTGCTTTTATTTGTACATACATTGTATAGCTAGAATGTTCACCAAGTAACTACAGTGTGTCATAATTTTTTCAGTTATATTAACTAATTTCTGCAATTAAGTTAAAATTTTTTGTCTTCTCATTTTTAATATGGACTTTTTTGAAGATTGTTTAAAAAAAATTAATAGATTCATGTTAAATGAAATTTAATTAATTAAATCAAAATATTTAATTAGTTAAACGAAGTTTTTTTTTTCTTTTAACAGCATAATAAATAAATTTGTATATATTTATTATTTTTTTTCGTAATTTTTAATTTGATAAATATTCAATCTGTTCGAACTTTATTTTATTATTGGCAGTTTGAGTATTGAGCTTCAACTTTATGTAAAACATATTTGTTAATTTTTATTTCACTTTGAAATTTAGGGCTAAAAAACTGTTGCTGCAAGATTGTTGCGCTTCTTTATGGAAATTACTAACAGATTGCATTTTAAATTAAGGTAATAAATATCTAATTCACTGTAAGCCAAAAAATAACAACTTGAAAAAATAATGACCATTTTAAGTTTTGCTAATAAAAATTGATTGACAGAAACATCCCAATCATCAACATCAATTTTCAATTTACAATGTTTAGTAAAAAAAGTTTCAATGCTTAGTTGCTTATTATTAGCAAATTGTTTATTTTAAAAGTTTATTACTGCATACACACATGTATACTTATAAAAATCACATGCAATTGGCTTGGACGGTTCAAAATATTATAAGTGCAAAAATGTATTCAAACTATTTGCACTTTAGATTAGATATATCAAAAATTAAATACGAGTGTGATCCACTAAGTACAACGTAGCTCAGGACACAAAGCACTTTAGCACACACAATTGCACAATTCTTAAAAAATGCCATAAGCGTTTCCGTTTTGCGATTTTTGTGAGTTTGCGGAACCAGCATTTTGCAGCACACACACGCTTTGATTGCACAGTGTGTAATTTTTTAAATGCTATTTAGCATTCTTGATTAGGTCACGCTTAGACCAAATAATACGGATTTTCATAATATGATTCACCTTTTACTAGACTTCCGCAAACACGACACAGAATACCAAAAAATATTTATTATTTAAGCTTGATAATTGTAAGCCACACCAACGCTTGGATCGGGAGTGTTAATCGAACACGTCGCTTACAAGCCGCAAGCCAGCCGCGAATGGTATAAACCGTTTCTTGGTGAGCCACAACGTTTTTATACCACGACGTTTACGGACGCCAACGAATCATTGACAACAAACGGGAAAACAAAGCTTAACTAAATAAAAACCCAAAAAAGAAAAAAATAACGAAAAAAAAAACTATTAAATAAAATAAGAAAACAAAACCAAATACTAACAACCAAAAAAGAAAAAAACCTGAAATTTCAAATGAAATTTGCTACATTAAAGTCAACACAAAACTTCAGCAACACATTGTAGACAAAAACAACAAGCTACGAGCTTGCTCACACATTTGGCTAAATCCCAATGCAAACGAAATGTAAATTTTTACAAAACTCATTTTGATATAATTTTTATATTTTCAGAAGTACAACGACAGGTCATTAGTTTTTTCTTCTTTCTTTAATTTTTTGCTAGCCGCGCTGATGCTGGCACTCTCACTCTCAGACACGCTCGCGACTAGCCCTGCGGGCGCATTTAAGTTTTCTAGGGGGTATGGTGACGGCTGCATAACGCGGCGCGACTAAACGACTCAGCGACCACATGACCGTGCGACAGCTGATTTGCTCGTTGATGTTCGGTTGATTGTTTCGTGGGCAGCCTCCGTGTGTGTGCGCTGGCATAGTTTGGCTGTCTTATCTGCTACGTAATTATGCTAATTTGATTATTAATGCATTTCACTCGATCGCTTTAAAACGAGTTCAGACTGGCTCTTCAACATTAATCATGCGAGTTCCGTCTAAACTTTATTTTCACACATTAGCTGATCTTTGCGCATTAGTGTATTTTTTTGATCAATGAGTTTTGTCGCGCGATTAATTGTCTGTTGTTGGCTTGCGGCACCATTCTTGAGTTTATTATAGAAATTTTTATTTGAAATTTGCATGTTTCAAAATTGGCAGCAGCTGGTTTGATGTTCGCTTGACATGCGTACATTGAACTGCCGCCTTGCTTACTGAAATTTATTGTATTTGTTAAGCGATTAACGAACGTCTCAATAGGAAACGCTTATGTTTGCGAAATCACTTAGCATGTCTAAATCTAATATGTTCGGAAGGCCATTTATGTATCACACAACAAAGTGCCAAAGTTTCAGTTATGCTGAAATATAAGGGTGCTAAATAGCAGTTAGCATATTCATACCTGATTGATTTTTATCATAAGGAAATTTTTTTTTTAAAATGAAACTTTGTACTTGCCTTGAAATTGTTGTTGATGAAAGCGTTTTAATATTTATTTAGGCAAAGAAAGTCTTAGTTTTGCCAGAATATTTGACCACTTTCATCAGTTAGAAAAATAATTGCTATCTATTGCATATTTTTTTTAAATACAACTAATATTCTTTGGTTCCCAAAAAATCCGTGTTAAACAAATTCGTCTAAAAAAAGATGAAGGCTTTTTGAGAAACTAGTATTTATGTATATTGATTCCATACTTTAAAAATTAACTCAAAAATACAGTAAACTATATGAGAAAATTTTTTGTAGAGATCATTTGAGAATTTATTTTTCGTGCTTACACATTTAAGAAAATATTATCAGAAGTTCATTGATATAAAAAAAAACTAGAAAGGCGGGGCTATAATTGGACGCTCCCGACTATACAATACCCTACTCCCAATCCACAATTCAATAAATTTTCTTGTTTTAATATTTTTTATTAATTATGAAACGTTATCTCAAGAAACAAAAAAGTTTTTCTTAGTAAAAGTCATTTTTCGGCAGGTGTGTGTTATAGTAAACCGATATTTATCATATTCAATTATATGATTGGATATTACCTAAAATTATCAAGTCAAAAATTTGGCAACGATATCTTAAAAAACAAGAAGTTTTTCTCAATAAATGTTGGTTTTTGGCCGCTCGTTCATATGACAGCTATAAGATATGGTAAACCGATATACATAATATTGACAAAATTTAATAATAATATTATGAAAAACCAAAGGGCTTTTGTAAGTAAATTTGACGGACAAGGCTAGATCGACTATCCTTTCGATGCTGATCAAGAATATATATACTTCGTGGGGTCTACCACGCCTCTTTCTACGTGCTACATACATTTGCACAACTTTAATAGACTCTTCACCATTTTTGATACATGGTACAAAAACTAAAACTTACATAACAAAATGTTATTCATTACCCCATTCTGACAATAAATGCATGAGTTTGCGTAAAATATAATCTAAAAAGTAAAAGAAATTCTTATTCAGCATTTCGGCCACTATGTTTAACAAATATTTTTTCTTGTATAGCGAATATGAAACTCCATTTCCAAATAAATTTATTTTTTTCGTCGCTCCATAAAATATTGCGTCACATCATAAAGATCTAACCAGGTGACATGAAACTTAGCAAATTAATACCTCACCTTCGCTTACGCATCAGGGGAACTTTTCTGATTATTGCCAACAGGTTTATTTTCTGTAAGCGTCAGCGAACAGTCGGAGCACTTCCTACATTTTCAGTGGTTTGAAGCAGTTTTCGGTGGTCCCAGTTCTTTTTTTTAAACATTTTGTACAAAGCATAACGATTTTCAATATCTCGCCAAGTTTTTTCTTGCTTTCCGAAGGTTAACACCAATGTGCCTCTTCAGCAAAGACTATTACGATCCATTTTTTCTTAAAATGCTTTTATATTTTTCATTGATTTATACTATAATATATAGGTATTACTTACGTTTTCAAATCAAATACCCATAACAATCGTGAGTTTCTACGATAAAATTAACAGAAACGAACGATGTACTTATTATTTTAATTAGGTCATTTTGGAGTCCTGCATACTATTTTATATAAGTTTCTTAAATGCCAATGTTTCTCCTCCAACTTCCTTCTTTTTTTAATGTTCAAAATAAGAATTTAATTTACTTGTTAGAATATATTGGCAGAAAAAGAATTTATATGATTTATGATATGTTAAAGTGAAAATTCTTCAATGAACTTATTATATTGATCATGGATGTACGACCATGTATATATAAACAAAATATAATGCGAACATAAAAAAAAACTAATAGCATATTTAAAATCGTGTTTAACCAAAACAATTTATCCACTTTTTCTAATGAGTTCTTTTAAGACAAGTTCAGAATGTAAAATTTTTTTATGGTTTGCCAGAGCCATAGAATTCTATCTAAGCCATCAGAGACTCAGCACAACAACAATTTGACCAATCAAGGGCTAATTTATAATTAGAATATTGTGAAAACAAAAGTAATCCTAAACTGATTGTCAGTCTCAGAAGAGGCAAGAGCTAAAAAATTCTTTTTCGTTAATTTCGTTAATAATTCGTTAAAAGGCTATTTATTTTTTTATTTTTTTGAACTAGCTAAATTTTGTGTTGAAAATGTTTCGGAATAGTTGGAGAAAATGCATTAAATCCATGCAAACGATGCATCGCTTGACCTCAACAGAGCTGAAGGACTTAAAGGCCATTTCGGTGCAATATTCGAAAATCGGGGAACCACTGAATGTTTTGGAGTTAATAGAGTGTAAACTGGAACCGCCTGTGGGTACGAAAGTGCTCGTGAAAGTTTTGGCAGCGCCGGTCACGGCGGCTGATGTGAAAAGCATAAAAGGTATTTTCTTATGGACAGATTGTATGTTTAAACAGTTTGACACTATACGCAGGAAAATATCCTATTGAGTCCAAGTTGCCGAAGGTAGCTGGACACGAATGTGTCGGTGTGGTTTTGAGTGTGGGTGACAAGGTGCAAAGACTAAAGCCCGGCGATCGCGTAGTGCCCGCCATTGCTGGTCTGGGCACATGGACAACGCTGGCGATTTGGGATGAGAGCGAACTGTTTCGTACATCCCAAAGGATTGGCCTGGCCGAGGCAGCCACACTGGCCGGAGATCCGTGCATTGCTTATCACATACTGCACGATTTCGTAAAGTTGCAACCTGGCGATACCGTTATACAGAATGGCGCGCACACTATTGTGGGTCGTGCGATGCATCAATTATGTAAAGTAATGAAACTGAATTCAGTGGGCATTGTGGACGATATGGCAAACTTAGCGCAAGTATACACACAACTCAAAGGCTTGGGTGCAACGGAGGTCGTCACGGAGCAGGAATTCAAAAATGCGAATATGTTCAGTACTGGCACATTGAAAAGGCCGAAATTGGCCTTGAATCGCTTTGGCGAAAAGACCACCATCAAATTGGCGGCCCAATTGCAACCGCACGGTGCTCTCGTTACGTACGATGGCACGGCCAAGAGGTCGGTTATGAGTGCCGTGGGTGCCATTATTTTCAACGATATTGCATTCCGCGGCTTTTGGATGACACGTCAGAGTAAGCAACAGCAAGACAAACGCAAGCGCGATCAAATATTAAGCGCGCTCACAGAACACATGGAGAAGGGAGAATTGGTGGCGCCGCCCAATGATATGGTGCCAATGAAAATGTTTAAGCAGCGTGCAGCCAGTGCGTTTTGTCCGCCAAAGAAAGGGTCTTCGAGCAGGCTGCTTATACTGAACATGACTTATTGAATTTTTGCAACATTTGTCTCATAATATGTTACAGAGGTTCAACAACTTCGAAGGATTTTATATGAGTCTTCTGGTTTGGCTTCAGAATTACTTCTGCTAACACAGCCAAGTCTAGTACAACTCTTAGCGGTGCTAAAAAAAGAATTACTTTAGAGAAATGAAGATTTTTACTTAACTTTTTTAATGCCAAGCATGATTCTTATCAAAACTGCTTACATATAACAAATGGCTGTATTTGGGTAAACTAATCTATATACACCTAGCCCTCGCTTAACACGAGGGTTGCGTTCCTAGAAAACTCCTCGTGTTAAGCGAAATCGTGTTAAGCGAGACATGCAATCAGTACAAAATAAGGGGTTACGTTCCCAGATTTAAACAAACTCAAAAAAATAGTTGAACATTCAAGTATGCATTGTTTTTATTAAAGTTTCAATTCAATTCAATTCTTTATTTCCTTGATATCTTATTTATCATACTATATACATTCTTTTTATAGTGTTTAGCTTAAAATTAGCTTTCAACTAAGGAGTACAGATATTTCTAATTACAGATGTTTTGTTGATGAAATGCTTATGATGTAAGAAAAGTGGGAATGAAACAAAAAAACTTACATATGATTCTTAAAACTAAGTAAAACTAACTAAGATTAAGTGCTAGTGCTTAGTCGTGCTAACTAAGAGTTAGCATACAAACACGTAATTTGTGTTGTATTCAGATTTCGTATATTGAAACTAGTTTTGGCCTGATAAATTTTTTCATTGATCGTGCGTATATTTGCTTTATTATGAAGACGAGAAGTGGAGTAATGCCAAGGAAGGTTAAAAATTAATTTTAGTATTTTGTTCTGCATGATTTGCAGTTTCGCTCGGTGAGTCTGTGCAGAGTCACCCCAAACTTCGGAGCCATACAACATTATTGGTGAAAAGATTGATTTGAATATTGTGAGCTTCTATTTATGAAAGGGTACAAGATTCTAATAGTTTTGTTAATTTTATCTTTTGTTCTGCTGATGTGTAGTTTGAAAGTTAATTTGCTGTCTAGGAAGAGGCCGAGATATTTAATATTATTTTCCCATTGAATGTGAGAATGACCGAGCTGAAGATCTGAGTTGGGTGTTTGGTCGAACTTGCGCTTAAAGTTTCAAAACATTTTTAAAATTAACTAAAGAAAGAACAGATAAAGCTTATAAAAAAAAAACATAAATTTTCATTTCAAGTACATAAACATAAAATTTGAAATCCGTTTGATGGCATTAAAATCTAAGCCGCTTTCGTATTCAACATGTTTTTTTTTTTGTGGTGGCTCCTCTTGGATGATAAAAAAATCAGTCATTTTGCTTTGTTTAGTAGCTTTTAAAGCTTCCTTGTAACACTCCTTATAAGGTAAAAGAATTTTTTCCAACTCTCTCTTAAACTTTAAACGTTTTTCAATGAGGAGATCAGAATTTTTTTTTCAATCGTGCTAGAACGAGGTTTTCAGCGTGTTAAAAGAAGAAAGGGAACAAACTTATAATCGTGTTAGACCGAGTTCGTGTTAAGCGAGGGCTAGGTGTATATAAAAATTAATATCTGTATGTATGTTCCCTATGCATTTGAAAACTAATTGACCGATCGGGATGACACTTTGGCAAGTTGTTGAGTTTACTCCTGGGAAGGTTTCTGGCGCGGTAATTTTAAGCTACCTCCTCCACGACCGCCCTCCTCCAAATAAGCGAAAAGCTAAAATCGTTGTATTTCTTAAATTATTTAAGGTGGATGAAATTTGGTATATATGTAAAGAACACCGGGAGAAATAAGGTGCATAATAAAAGTGGGCGGTGATACGCCAATATATATAAAAGACAAAAAAAATGTATTATATTTTATAAAATTTGGTATATTTGTAGAGGACACCGGGGAAATAGGAACCATTATAAAAATGGGCAGTATAACATCTGCCGGGTCCGCTATGTATTATAATCAAAATGAAGCGATATTTTGCATCGCATCATCATGTGGAAAAAAGGTCAGCTAGTATATTTATAATTCTATGCTGTCACTGAATTTTGAAGTACTTTTCTTGTGCGCAGCTGAGAGTGCAGCTACGATAACCAAATTTTGCCAATGCAGTTGTGTACCCAACGCCGGTCTGATTTTATTTAAAAAAAAAAGCACAAATACATTTAAGTTGAAAAGTTGAAATGAAATTGCATGTGTTTCCGTCGCTTTGTCGCTTCGTCGCTTATCTCAGTTCGATGGGGAATATGGCCTTACGTGCGATCGGATTGGCGGCACGTCGTACAATGCGTATGTAACCATTCTCGCCCCAATAGGGACCAAATGAGTTCTCCGCCAGCCAATAATCCAGGCCCCTGACCTCATCTCTGCCATAACCGATAATGACCAGAAAATGCGAGCCAGTTTTTACAGTATTCGGCTGTTGGAAAACGCCGCCGCCATACTGCATGAATTCAAACGAAGTTGGATTGTATTCGACAACTACGGGATTACCGGCAGCCACGTAACGCATAACTGCCGCATCGTCACCGTCTGTGATGCGTCCATAGCTGCCCAATGATACGATGTCCGTGCCCGTGGGTACACACATGCCGGGCACGCTGCTTGCATTGTTATTCTGATAATCGGTTATCGTGTGCAAGTCCTGCAGGTAGTGCACCAAATAATTGAATGCAGTGCGCGGCGCCTGCGTTGTGCAACCCGTGCCACCGCCAGCGCAATCAATTAAATTCTGAGCAGAGAGCGGTCTAACCGGCACCGTGCCCGACTGCCAGCGGGACATAAGTTCAATGGACTTGGCAGTCGCGTAAGCCCAACCGCTGCTGCAGACATTGCCCTGATCCTGCACCTCAGAAGTCAGACCAAGCTCCAAAGGATTATACGCTGCGGGTGGATCTTGCGCTGTGGGTGGCATAACAGCATAATTCTCAGTGGGTTCAATGGCAACCGGAAAGAGGGCATTGAATTGTATCAATCGCATGTCGGTGAAGGCATTCTGGCGTAGTGTGAAAGTGCGTCGTCCCAGGCTCTCCTGTGTGTTGTGATTGTTGATGAGCTGTTTGTTGTAGTTGTAGTAATACTGATACGTTGATTCGGGTAGGGGTTTGTTCGTATAGTCTTTAACAAAATCTCGCTAAAATTTAAATTTTTATATAAAGAAAATAATATTTTATTATTTTAATATGTATATAATTTTTTTTTTTTTTTTGTTTTTTTTTTTAACGGCAAAAACAGTTGAATGGCATACCTTATAATTATTCCAATCAATTAGGGCTTGTCCATGGTTCCAGCCTGAAACTGAGATTAGGCTCTGGCAGCAGAGTCCAATGAAGAGCAGTAAGACCTGCATTGCACGACACATTTTCGCTGAAACTGTCTGCGCGTATTAGCAGGCATTTCCTATTTATATGCGTACCAGCCATCCAAGAATTTTGCAATCAGAAAAAAAGAAAAATAAATATAAAAAGAGTAAACTTTACGATGGCAAACAATATAAAACTGAAGGCACACTAAGGTTAAGTCTTGTGTTGCGTACTTTCGCAAGAAAAGTGCAAATAAATTTCTATTAGAGGCGTGAAATTAATTTTGTTCTTAAATTGTATGCGCCTGTGTGTAGACACAACTGAGACTTCAGTTGGCTTCTATGAAGTGTTTTTTTCTTTTTCTTTGTGTAAATATTGCTTTGCTCTTTGCTATATTTTGCTAAATGCCAATGTATCTTGTATCTATTAACTGTCGCTGTGTTTGCATTTCGCTGGAACACGATAAGATACATGCGCCAGTCTCTTCCGCAGTTTTAGGTGTGCTGCTTTTATTTGCGCTTTACATTGTTGTTGCCGTTGTATAAATCTAAGCCAAATCGACGGTATCGTTAATTTTTAGTTTCTACTGACCTAGTTCAACAGTCTATAAAAGCCAATGGTTCATAATTGCACTTCGATGAAACACGGCTAAATATCTTATCTGATTAGCAATGCAAATATTTTCTAAATTAGTTTTATTGGGGCATATAAGCACTTGTGCCGATAACAGTTTCAGGGTCAGTAAGACACGAGTCGCTTAAGTGCAAGCACAAAATCAGGATGCAAGAACCGAGTACAGCTTTAGCTTAAATATTTAATTGATTTAAATATTTGTTTATTTGCCATGAAACTTATACTTTGTACACTTCATATCAGCGACATCAGAGAGGAACTTATTGCATATAGCCTCGCGCCAGGAAATGCTTAATTAAAAACTAGAAAGGAAGGGCTACAGTCGGTCATACTTGACTTTAGAATACCCTGCACCCAATCCAAAATTCAATACATTTTTTTTTTTTGTTTTAATATTTTGTATTCTATTCTTATGTAATGAGTTTTACCATTTTCGGCCGTTTGTTCCTATGGCCGAAATTTATCATATTCAGGTATATGATATTGTCTAAAATTATTAACTCCAAAACGATATCTTAATGAACAAAAAGTTTTTCTCAGTGAATTATGCTTTTTGGCCGATCGTTCCTATGACAGTTTTATGTTATGGGTTGAATATCGAAAAAAGAAAATAAAGTCGTTATGGCTATGGATAAGAAAAGTCTTCGTGCAAAATTTAGTAATTATATAGACTGGCGGACATGGCTAGATCGACTCGCCTTTCGATGCTGATCAAGAATATATTTACTTTATGGGGTCTGCCACGCCTCCTTCTGCCTGTTACATACATTTGCACAACTTTAATTTACCCTTTACCATTTTTCGGTACAGGCTAAAAAAACTCACATTTAGAAATCCAAATTTCTACAAAACATGGAAATTTTTAATCAGCGGTTTTTTCGAGATTATAAACCTTAATCTTTGGATATCAGCTGTTTTGTCAAATGCCTTGTCTTTCGCTATTCCTAAATTTCATTTTTGATATACACGTATGTAGGTGGATTAATTCAAAAAAATAAAATTAACTATGATTCAATTGTTGTTATTGCAACTTTCTTATCTAAACTGTTGTAAAAGTTGTTTACTGAGTTTTTTTTTTAACGCAGTAGATAAGTTTTTAACATGAGCAACCCTGATCGTGAGTTTATCAATTCAATTACTATAGCATCAAAATAATTCTTTTAATAAAATATGTATATATGTATAAATGGGGTATTAATAAATATATCTTTTTCTAATACCTAAAATTGGATCGTTTTCGGGTTTTTAGTAAGTTGGTGTTAAAAGAAATATAATCTGAAATGGCATCTTTCAAACAAGTGTTCGTTTGACACAATCGGATTAGTCCTGGGTAGCAACACCATCTGAAACCGCACGTACTTTTTAAATGGCCCAATATATAACTTGCTTTAAGTAATAGCCTAGGTTAATTCCCCTTCGCCAACAGTATAAGTATTCTAGATAACTCCCAATTGTCTAAGTGGTTTAAATTATTATTTTTGAATTAAATAACAGATTATAAGAACTTTGGATGATTGTATCTAAACGAGTGAGTCAGAAACGAGTTAGCATCCATTTCAGCTATTTATATCTACTCTAACTAAGCCTTGCAGCACGTTAAGTCTTGAAGGACAAAAAATATTGGTTTAGCATACGATATAAGCTGTAGCAAACTTTTTTTATTTGGTCAACTTGTTATGACACTTGATATGACTTTGCTTAGTCATACTCTATTATACAATAAAAAACGCAGTTTGTTTGTTTTTTTTTTTTTTTTTGTTTTTGTGAAAGTTTATAACTTTATCGTTTTCTTTCCGGTTTATTTTTATTTATTCATTTATGTATTTATTGATTTTTCATCTACAAGCGGAGCTTTACAGACTTAAACACTAAAAATTAACAATTTAATTTCATTATTTTTTTATTTATTTTTTCTTTTATGCTCACATCATTTTCATTTTGTTCTTTTTTTGGTTTGTAATTCGTTTTAGATTCTGTATTCTTTTTTGTTTGCTGGTTTTGTTGTTTTCGCTTTTCTGTATTTTTTGCTGTTATGCGGTTTGGTTTTTTTATTGTTTGAGATTTATTTTTTTCTTTTTTTTCTTGTTTTTTAATACATTTATTCAATTAGGTACTTAAAACTGATAAATAAACAAAACTTATTAACACTCGTGACTTGACAAATTTGTTTATATAATTTTTTTTCATGGCTTCTTAGAGTTGTTACTTCATGCTATTGTTGCGGTGTTGGTGGTGTGACAATAGGTTTTATTTAGTTTAATGTTTAGGAATTAAAACAAATGAAGTTTTTTTTTTCTGGGTTGGTTTGCTGTCGCTGTTTTTGTTGTTGTTTAGCTACGCGCAGTGCTCGCATATACTAAAAATCGTATTGTTTTTTATTAGTTTGTTTATAAAACGGGTTGCAATATATATTTTTTTTATTTATTTTTAATAAATAATAAATAAATATGTATAGCTGCGTTTTAAGTTTAAATATTAAATTTTTTTCTTTTTAGAATTTTAACCCTCATTTCAACGTTTGTGGGCTAAGTTTTGTTTATTTTTTTGTTTTTATATAGAAATTTTTGTTCTGTATTTAACCTAGACAAAAAGCTCAATGATATGATTGTGTTTTTTCTGGTGATTTTCATGTGTACATGAGTTTGTTGTGTGTTAGACAAGGACACACGCTTACGCATGCCACCTTGTAGCATACTTTGTGGGGGGGCGCAACTATAAAAAAATGAAATAATTATCGTTGGTGTCACTTAAAAATTAATATTAACGTATGCTGGCTAAAAATGTCTATAAGTTTTTAATGCATTTATTATTTTTTTCGTTTTTCATATTGAAACATCATGAAACGCATTGCATTCAAATTAATAATTCTTTTTTGGGGTGTTCTGCTTTATTTTTGTAATAAATATTTTTCACAAATTTTTGTTTAACTAAATTTAAATTAATATACTCGCTGTAAATATTTTCACTGTGTATTCTTGTTGGTTTGTTTTTTGTTTTTTTTTTGTAATAATTAAATGTTCAATTTTTGTCGGCTAGTGTTGTTAGTTGTTTTTAAATTTATATATCATTTTAAATATTAAAATTAGTTAATAACTACATATTTTTTAAGTAATATATTTTTTTTAATTATGCTTAATAATATTTTAACTAAATAAATATATATTTCGTTTTTATTTTGTTTTCTTTTTTTTTTTGCAAAAAATGATGTGTTTAATAGAACATTTATTTTGGTTTTGAAATTTTTGAATTTTGTTGTGTTTTAATTTGTTAGTGTATTTTTTTTTTTCAAATAGCGTCCATTTATATATGTAAATGTATATTTATGTATGTATGTTTATACATTTTTGTTTTTGTGTTTGTGTGTAACTTTTTAGAATTTGTTTTAAGGTTTGGTTTTTTTTTGTTTTTATTTGTTAATTTTAAACCAGCAAATATGTGTGTTTTTGAGTGCCGGTCAAGTTTTCTTCAAATTAAAGCACTTCATCATATGTTAATTTACTCTTTTACTTGTATATTAACTTTTTTAAAAATGTAAATAATAAAATTAAATTATATGCACTGGGAATGCCTTATAAATTAAATATACAAAAAAAAAAATGCGCTAACAACTAAAAAATGCTACAAAATACCTTTAGCAAGTGCCAAAATGTTATTTCTTTTCGATTTTTTTTTCTTATACATTTATTTACGTTTCATTTATTGAATTTTTCTTATAGGAAGAGATTTTGTTTTTATTTGTCTATTTATGTTTTTGTTATTGTATGAAGCTTAAAATGGACAAAATATGTTTGTTTTCTTGTTTTAAGAATGCCTTTTTTTTTGTTTAATTTTTTTAATTAATTTTCAATATTTTTTTTTTTTTGTTTTTGGTGTCTTTTTTTTTTGTTTTGTATATATATTTCGTTTAGCCATTGTAAATAGTTTCTTTCGCCTATATACCTTTTTCCTTTTTCATGTACGCTTTGGTTTTTTGGTTTTCGGTTTCGTATTTAGTTTAATATATAAATTTTTCATATGAGTCCTAAAATGTTGCCTTCACTATTTCCTTTTTTTATAGTTATGTTGATGTTTTTCAATTTTTTTTTTTTTTTGTTATTACAGCAATTTGTTGGTGTTATATTTTTTGAAAGGTTTACGCATTTCGCTTTGAAATGTATTTAATGTTTTTTTTTTCATTGTAATTTAACAGGTTTATTTTAAAATTTTCATGATTATTAAAATGAAATTAAATAAAAAAAAAAAATAAAAAAATAATATAATTATAATGAATAAATTTTGCGCGCAGTAGTGCGCCAGATACACACACATGAGCCTGTGTGATGGCAGTTGCGCTTGCTCTCTGGTAATGAGGCAGAAGCCATTACAGAGGGGCCGTTATGCAAACGGTTAATAAATATGCGTCTAAGAACATACTAAAACAGACACGCCAGAAGGAGGCACCAAAATTTCAAGCATTATGCTTTTCGACTTGATCTTTGCTACGCGGAGACATTTGCTGGCAGTTTTTTGTTTTCAATTTAAAATATTTTAAAATAATTTTTTTAGTATTTAATTTTACAGCATCAAAAACTAGAAATTACTGCTATAAAATATTGGTTGCCATAAAAATGTCCTTGGCATGCCGGTCAAAAATGTGGTTTTTTTCTGAATACTTTCTTTTTTGGTTTAAGCCGCGCAGATAGTAATTTTTTTTTCTTTCTATAGAATATTTTATTTTTTTAAATAATTTTTAGTAGCAGGTTGCCTAACTTAATATGCTTAATAACTCACTGAAGTTTGATTTTTTTTGTTTTGTTTACATATTTATTTAGTTGTGAAATTAAAAATGAATAAACGCAAATTGTAATGTTAAACAAAGTTGCGTAAATATTTATGAGTTTTGTATAAATTGCCAGAAGTTTATGCTATTGAAATTGGATGTGAAGAGCAGCGTTATAAGTGCGCCTAATGTGTAGGGTATATAGTTGTTGTTGTTGTTGCTCAGCAGTGATGGTGCAGCATGATTGCACAAATCTTTTGTGCATGCGCAATAGATCGCCTGCACATCATGAGTGCCCGAGCGCTTAACACATTCGCCATCGGTGCGCTCATCGGGTATGTAACCGCATCCGCGTACGACGCGCGTCTTGCCATAAACTAAATGAAGAGAATGAATGGCATATGCTCAGTAAATTTAAGACAGTGAGGGTGCATTGTGCTGCTCACCTTTCTGCACAGTCTTGCGGCATAAAGTTGGCTTGTATTTGTCCTTCAGATGCTCGAGCGGTTCCTGTTTGCTGCAGTTGACTTCGCCTATTGAATATGGCTCGAAGGGATCACCGCAGCGTGGATCATATTCGCTGTTGCAATCGTAGCACATTAAGGCTGTAGTCACTGTAATTTATATAGACATAATTAAATAATATAATAGACAAATTTTTATTTTAATAATACAACAAATTTTTCAAGCGACACTTGGCATTGTTTATGAAATTCATGAGATTCAAAAATTATAGCACCTAATCAATGAAGTTACAAAGATTTGCAAATGCAAAACTTTTAGTAAAAACTTTGTTGACTTATCGCTTCATAACGGGATGAATAGTAGAAAGTTTATGACGTACAAAATACAAGTAAATTAAGTTAGAGACAAACAAAAAAAAAAAGATAAGACAGGAGTCAGTCTATGATGCAACAAGAGGAAGATTAGTTGTCTAGGTATTTTAAAAATTTTTTTTGTAATATATCTATTTCCATTTTTCATAAGTTTGCAACACGCATTTGTCATGTTAATAGTTCTTTCTTTCAAACAATAATGATAGAATGGAGACAGGTTATTAGCTAACAAAAGAAAAGCCAGTTTCTTTATCCGAAAAAACGCCCATTAACGTTTAGATGTCTTACATTATTTTTATGTCTTCAATCTAAGTGCAGCTGTATATAATGTAGATGTGTTTTATAAATAAAAAGTAAACGGTGATATGCATTAGAACAGACTTTATGCATTTATAGAACAAGACAAAATGAATTTCAGAATAGTAATTCAGCATACAGAAAAATCAATGAAAAAAATAATTACAAACGTGACTGTTTAAGTCACAGTTTGTAATAAATAATCAAATTTATATATTTATTTTTCTAGACATTTGAAATATTTAGCTGCTTTGTGAAATAATTGTGTGCTAACTATGTTTACCTTAGTAACAGTAGCCATCACTAACAAACTAATTTACAAGTATGAAGTCCAATACACAAAGTCGTAAACCGAAATTTTACAAAATGGAATTCCTTTTTGTGTTCCAGTTTTGCTAATGTGAAAGCAACATTCAATTATTGCAAATGTCAGGCGGTGCTGAGCAATTTTATTTAGTTTAAGTGGATTCATTCAATTTGCAAATACACACCCTTTAACCATTAAAATCGTTGTCATAACGACAGCAACGGTCGCAACGGCAAACCGTAGGAAAATGTGATGGAAAACAAAAAAAAATAAAAAAATAAAAATGCGTTGCATAAAACTGTGCGCACTTACCTTGTATGAAGCATAAAATGCCAATCAGCAGCAGTGTTTTTTCCACAAATGGCGACATTTTTTAATTTGGTTAAGATGCTTATTGCTTAATGTACTTAATGAAATTACAACAACTCGAATAACTGTTCAACGCTGTACAGTTTGATTAGTTGCCACTTATGCAGTATATAGACGCTTGCACGTTAAATAATCATTGCTGTACTTTAATTTTTATTTGTTATTAATTTTTTTTTTTTTTGTTTTGTTTTAGGTGTAAAAAGAGAAAAATGAAAATAAATTTTATAAAATTAGAATTTCACTTTTAAATCACGGCAAATGGTTACAAAATGCGCGAGTTTATTTACGTCAGTCTTTGGCAACGTTTGCCAAAAGTTTGATATTTTGATTTATTGTTATTTATTTTGTTTTAGTGCTTATTATTTTTTTTTTATTTTCCATATATTTACACATATTATTTATTGCAACAAATTGCACGTATTGGAATTGCAGTTTGTTGCGCTTCACATATAATACATTGAAAATGCCAAAGTCAAAATGTAAGGCAAGTGGTAAGACACAAAGCAAAGCCACACAAAGAAAAAAAAAAAACCAAAAAAAAATTACAAACGAAAACAGAAAAAAATCACTTGTAAAAATAAACGCTAAAATAAGGCAAATGCATAAAAATGTTTATGCACAAATAGGCGCATGCTTGAATACGAAAAAATAAAAACAGCAACAACAACAAACATAACAAAAACACAAATAAGCGCAAGCAAGATATCACCCAAAAAAAGACACTAGCTGCAGCAGCTACAACAACAATGCTGCACCTACGTTCAACTGCACAATGAGCGTCATCAGTGCTGTGGCAGATAGTTGCCGGAAAGAAGAAGAGATTGTGAGCAAGAGAGTAAGTAAATGAGTACATTGAGAGCACATATAAGCACACAGTAGTCTTGAAAGTACACAATGCAAATGCATGGATGCAATGAGTGAAAGTTGATTTAGCTTGTATGAGAGACAGAGAGAGAGAGAGAGAGAGAGAGAGAGAGACAGAGCACGTGCTTGAGTGAAAGCATATGCACAGAAAACATCTACACACAAAGTATCTAAGTATCTTTTATTATCTAAGGGCACATGCTGAGCTGCGGGTATTTGTGGTTAGTTTTTTTTAATTTGTGTGCATATAATTTTTGTTCTTTTTTTTTTTTTTTTTTTTTTCTTTTCACAATGCGACTGACTTCGGCTTCGTTTGTGTCGTTACATGCTGTATTCCACTGCATTTGCTGACGCTATGCGGCCGACCTAATTAGTAAGATAAACTGTTAAGCACAACATATACGTATGTATATACATATGTATATGACAACATTTGTATGTGCTTAAGTTTTTATTTTGTTGTTGTTGTTGTTGGCTGTTGTGGGGGTACGCTTGCTTTGCGCTTAACTCGAGGCGTTAAAGTCGGCTTTAATTGGATTTGCATAACTCCAGCCAGCCTGCCAACAAGCAAGCAACCAACTTAGTAAGACCTAAGCTGCCTGTCAGTTGAAGCAATTGATTTTTTCTTTTTTTTTTCTTTCTTGTTTTCTTTTTTCTCTGCTAAGCTCGAGTGCATGTATGCGGCTGAGTATCTGATGCCAAAGGCTTGCCCAATTGGTAACGACGTGTGGCGTGTGAGTTTAAGTGCATAAATGCTTTTATGTGCTTATAAAGCACAATTGTGGCTTTGTTGCTTATTTTTATTGTTGCTGCTGGTGCTGTTGTTGTTGGGAACAGCGGCCATTCATAACAGCTATTAAATGCTAACGACAATAAAATTCTTTGCTAATAAAATGCCCAGTGGGAACAATCGCAGACAGGCGAGGCGAGAAACTGGCTATAGATGTTGGCTAATACTGTCAGCTTGCTGCTTGTGTAAGCCAAAAATGCATGCGTTGTGTATGGGCTATTGTTGAATGAGTCATAAAGGTTGATTAAATTGGTTGAGTCTATGAAATATTTGCCACAGCAGTCCAATGGAATATTCTGTTCACGTGTTGCCTGCCTATAGGCTACATAATGCCTTATCGACTTATGAAGGCATACTATAGCATAGCCGTTTGTTGTTTTATGGTCTGCTGCAGATGTCAGGCAGCTGACAAGCCATAAATCTAAACAGTCTTTGCGAAAAGTAATCGTTATTAAGAACACATTTAAGGCGGCTATAACTGAGCAAGCTAGCAACATTAAACATTGCTCACGTTGCGTCTGCTATGTTGGCGCACTTAGCACAGATATAAAATCGATAAAACAAATAAAAATTTGTTATATGCTAAAAAAAAAAAAAATTTTGCTGCTGATTTTGCTTACATCAGTTTGGCCTATAAAACTTGCGCAACATGCTCAGAGCGTATGCTTCGAATTTATATAACTTATAGGTATTTTTTGTGTAATGTATCTCAAATACTGCAAATTCATCGGTTTATAGGTAACCAGTCTCAAGCATTATCCTAAGTGAAGCAAACTTAAGCCCAAGCGATTTCTCGCTTCGTGCCACTTTGCTCATTTTCTGCTGCTTATCGCGGCAAACATCAGGCAAACATTTGGCACACATTTGGCACACAACAGCACTTACAGAGAAGTACGTAGAACAAGCAAGTCCTTCCGTTTTTGTGTTTTCAAGCCACACAGACACGCTTGCACACATACAGTAAAAAAGCATGTGAAATTTTTTGTAGCATACT
Organism: Stegana nigrithorax; assembly: GCA_037044495.1. Classification (NCBI taxonomy): domain Eukaryota; kingdom Metazoa; phylum Arthropoda; class Insecta; order Diptera; family Drosophilidae; genus Stegana; species Stegana nigrithorax. The sequence goes on along the minus strand of JBAMBQ010001695.1, from coordinate 50,016 downwards.
TAATGGTGTGTGCCAGTGATCTACTAAACTACAAAGCGTACATAGAAGCGTACGGGCAAGCATGTCGTCGTCATCGTCATCGTCATCGTCATCATCATCATCATCATCGTGAACGTTGTATGCCTAGCTACAAAAACAGTTAGGCAACAAACAATCAAACCAAACCAAACCAAACCCAAACCAACCCAACCAAAACCCAATCCAACCCAACCCAACCCAGTTATTAAAGTCCTTAGCTAATCAATAATGTGTGGCCTAAGGCATGAGCAATTGTAGTGGGCGCTGTGCGTGCCAAAGACAGGCAACTAAATAGAAATACCAAGAAAAGAAACACACATGGGAAAGAAAAGCTAATAATAATAATAATAAAAATAAAAATAAAAAAAGGACGAACGTAACGATTACAATTAAAGTGAGTCTAAAAAGAATTTTAAGGTACTTATACTAGATAAGTGCATGCATGTACACATAATACATACACACACACACACACATAAACACACATAAACAGACATACACACATAACCTTTCCCGACACCTGACAACAGGGAATGTGACACAGCAGCAAATGCTCCCTGTTCTGGCTGCTTCCGCTTTACACTCAATAAATGTGCTGATTTTCGTTCTTGTTGCTGTTGTTGTTCTCGATGTTGTTGCTTTTTGGTGTGCGTGAAAATTCAATAACTGACCTAGTTAAGTTTTTGCACATTCGCGCACGCAGTCAACACTTTAAACATTTTTTACTGCATATTTTTAGGCTTGACTTGACTTGGCAAAATTATGCAAATAATGACAGACGAAAAGAAATGAAGAAGACAAACAAAAGTTTCGTTTTTGTTCTGTTCCATTTAAACGCTCTCTAATCGTCCTTGTCGTCGTCATAGCGAGACTTATAAAATACTTCGGCAGTTAGCAGAAAGCAAAAAATAAAAAAGTAAAAAATGGCTGTAAACGAATAAATCATAAAGAGCAGCATTTTGAAATGAAGAAATGATTGGCGTTGCTGTGCAAAAGTGTTATGTCAATTTTATTGATTTAAATGCGAATAACTGCAAGTGGCGGTTTTATGTATATTTGATGACACTTTTTATTCCTTTTTTAGTATATTTTTTTTTTTTTCAATTTTTGTTAATTTTTGCAATTTGTCTTTGACACTTCAACATATATAATAAATATGATGTTAATTTTCGCTTTGCATTTTAGTTATTTTTAAGCATTCAGTGCAACGTCATTAATTACATAATTTCTCTGTGCATTGCTGGTTTGCTGGCTTTGTGCACTTTGCAAATTATTTGAAGAATTTCTTATGCACTCTGGCGCTTGCTGTATTTTGTTTATATTTATCTGTTAATATTTAGCACATTTGAATTTTAGCAATAAATGAAAAAGATTTTTTTTCTTATGTTCCTTTTTATTTACGTAAGAGTTGCACAGTGTATATACGGAAAATATTTATTGAAAAATGATTTTCGTTTTCGCTCAAACACCCGGACACAATTAGAGTTGAAAACGGTTTATTGGGCAAATAGCAAAGCTCAGCGTTGCAATTTCAAATGTACTCGTACTTTTCCACAATGCTATTGAGCTCTCATAAAATTGTTAACAGCAGACTCTTAGCCGCTGTTACCTAAAACAAAGCCCAAAAATTTTCGCCACTATGAGAACTACCACCCGAGAAATGTCTCGACCACGTGTCTCGAGCCAGATTCCAATAACAAATCACGTGATGTCTCGGGCTTTTTTATCGACCCGAGGTGCCGGTTGCCTCTACCAAGTCTTGGCCGACTTGGCCAATAAAATAACTCATGAGAGTCACTGAGCGCGCACTCAATAAGTTTTGCAAGCAGAGCGCGCTAACACGATTTGCCTGTGTTGCAGATGCATATGTGTGCGAGAGTATATGTCAGCAAGGACAATGTTACAGCGCGCGCCAAGTTATGTTGAATCGATATTCACACGCTCTCGGCTTAGTGTTCGACTCAAATACAGTCTAGGTGCTTTCGTTGCTGCTTGCGATTATCTAATAGACGTGCATTTATATTTTAGTTTTTTTTTTTTTTTTTCTTAATTTCTGTGCATTTAGTGTTTTTTCTTTTATTGATTTTTAGAATCCTTAGAACAGCGCACGTATACTTTACACTTATTTTGATTTTTAGCTGCTTATGTTTGTGTCAAAGTCCTATGTACAGCTATTTTTTTTTTTAACACATTTATTCTTGATAGCAGTTTTGCCGCGCACAACAAGCGAACGAAACTATTCAACCCCAAATGGCTTAGCGAGCACGCGCTGAACACACGGCGAGTCTATTTAGAGAGCGGAAGAGCTTTTGTGCATACGTTACCGACGTGCCTTGAAAAGCTTGCGACACTCTTGTGGCCAACAGTGCAACGGACCGATTATTGAAAGTTGCGTTTTGTGTGTCCTTTTCAAGTTAGATGGCAATACTGTAGTGTTGTAGAAGCGCCAATACTGAAACGATATTTTATTTAAAACCGAAAAGACGCCATTTGCTTAGTTGCCATAAAGCTAAATAAGTAAATAATTTTAATTTCTTTTTTTGTAAATTATTGCAAGAAAATTCAAATTAGCATAATGTTAAGTTCGCAACAGGCAGCTTGATTAATCATCAATGATGAATGAATGTTGTTCTTGCTGTTACACCTCCTAGGCTGCAAGCATTATAAAGGTAAATACAGAGCAAGCTCGATTTTCGCGACTAATTAAAAACCCGACCAGTCGCGAAAACTGAATTTTTGCGAAAACAGAACCCAACATTTTATTGAAAACTTGATGTAATTTTTAAAACTAGAATTGTTTTTATTGATATATTTACATTTTAAACATTTTTAAAGGAATTGGAGATTTTGAGTTGCTTTTTTGCCAAATTATTTTTTAAAATAACAATAACAACTGAAACACATAGTTCATGTAGTATTGTTTTAAAATTTTTTTTTGGCTTTAAAATACGTTAAACTTTTCCCATATTAAGAGATGTATTTACGCAACAAATGACACGAATAAACTGACAAAATTTAAGATCAAAATCATCCGAAAAGGTTACTATACCAAAAGACGGGGATTTCCCTATTTTGGTTATAGACATTGTAATAAAATTTCAAAAAAACAGATAAAAATCGCGAAAATTTAACCCCGTTTTTCTTAAACGATTCGCGATTATAGAACCTGCAATGTTAAAAATTAAGCCGTCTCGAATACCGAGCTTGCTTTGTATTAAAATAAAAATCCGAAATAAATGTAAAGTTTTCATTTTTGGTTGTTTATTTTTGTGAATGTTAAACTTGAGTGGATCTACTTAACTTCTACTTCTTGAAAATTGAACATACCCATTTGTGTTTAAAACATGTTCAAACAAAAGTCTACGCTTAAACTTATTCCATGCCATAACTCATGCCGAACTCATTTAATAAAAATTGCCAAAGCGCCTGGGCATGTTTTCCTACTTATAGACCGTTTGCAGTAATGGCCGCCGACGCTGCTCCAATGGCTTATACGCATGTTGATAGACACTGGCTAGACGCCAATGTTCGGGATAGCCTCCCTGCTTGGCGCCTCCTGCCATGCTCTGAAACGGCGGCACGAGTGTGTCAATATCGTAATTCTTCTTGGCGTAGGGATTACGCGGCCGGGGCACCACCAGCACACGATTGCTGCCCATGCCACATGCCGAATCGGAGCTAATGAAATCCCCTGCTGCATTGAACTTCGGCACACCAACGCGGAATGCCGCCTTGCTGGGCAGACAATGTTGAAATGCGGGCGGGCAACATCCCGTGGGCGCGGGTGCAACTTTGTGGCAAGAGCGCGTGCCAGGACGCCGGAAGAACGAGTTGCGCTTGCAGTGTGGCTCACGTTGCGTTAGATCTAGTGCGCGTCCCAGACCTTCGCCCGGATCAGGTCCAAGATATTTGGCACGTAAGGCCTTGTACTCCTTATCCTTGTCCGAGAGCATTGGGTTCGATTGATACTGCTTGGCTAGTCTGGCTGGCATGTCGTGAATATTGCCGAAGGGTCGCCGATAATGCTCCGCGCTAGAGTCACGTGACATGCTGCGCGCACGCGGCGGCGGTGGTTTGTAGTCGCAACGGCAGTCAGCTTCTTCTTCGATATTTCTGCCGCCAAAGTCGGTCTTGCGGCGTAGTATATCCTTGTCAAAGAAATCCGTTTCGCCCATGGTATTATTAAAAACACCCGCCGAGCGGCCCAGCTCTAACTGCGCTTCCTCACGCGGCGTCTTGACGCAAGTAAAGACCGCCGGTCCAGCCGACTCATTGGAGCCATCGATATGTTTGGCCGGTCGTGGTTCGTCCAAGGGATTCGACGGCCTATAATCCCAGCAAATAGCCAAATCCATGGCGCCCATTTTCTTTGTAGGCGCCGAGGCAATGCCCCGATGTTTGTTACTCGAACTGGGGCGGAACACTTTCATTTTAGTGCAATGCGTCGGTCCTGCATTGTGCGTTTTAATCCCCACACCCGTCGCAATGGGGTCAATATCGAGCGCAAGGCCAGGATGTGGTCCATTAATTTGCGCCTTGCGAAATGCCAAATCCGCCACACAATCCGGCAGCGGCTGATGATCCAAATTATCCTGATGCATGCGCTTCGCCAGCTCGAAGTTCGCATAGGCAGGCACCACCGGCGATGGACAACGCTCGTGCGGTTTCTCCGTTATCGAATACATTGGCATATTGCGTTGCAGGTCCGGCGTATAACTCAAGCCGACCATGTCGTTGTTGTCTGCATGCAATGACGAGTCACGTTCTGGCTTGAATCTATTGTTGAACTCCTCTGTAAATGCAATGTCGCCGCGACGATAGGCACTCACGGCTTTGGTCAAATCGGGAAAATCACGTCGTGCTGCCGATGCGACCTCACACACGCCAGCGGCGGCTTTTTCGTATTTATTCGGCGTGACGTGACACTCGTGCTCGCCCAGATACAGACGATTGAGTGGCAAGTCCGGCTCTAGGTCGTGATCACGTGCATATTTATTGTCGAGCAGCAGTTGCCGCGAGGGCAAACGATGTTCGGGCTCCGTAAAGTCGCCAGGCGTATATTCTAGATCCAAGTTTGCGAACTTCTCAGTATTTGAGGTTATGTTGTCAACGCCACTGTCAAAGTCGTTGGCGTAATTACTCATCGAAATGCCTTCTTGGCCTTACTAACTGTAAATTTTTGTTTGCTTTATGCTGTAAATTTATGGTACACTTTACTCTACACTAAACGTCTGTCTGTCTCGCTGTCGTCTGCCTTAGTCTGTTGGCTTGCTTGGCGCATTCAATGTATGCTTGGAGCCAGTTGGTGTGTTTTTGGTGCTCGTTGCTTGCTTAGAGTGTTTAGCTGTTAGTTTCTTGCCAACGGCCCCCTTGCCCTTGTCGCGTTTCTTCTTCTCTTGCTTGCGTTGCTGTACACGATCGCGCGCTTTTTGTTGTATTTGCTGCAACTGCAACTGACGTGGCGACATGCCGCTCCGCTCCGTTACACAAGGCTTAGTCTTGCCCGGTTTCTTTTGTTTTGGCTTACCGTCAGCTTTAGTCTCCGCCTGTTGAAGTAATCATAAGTGAAAGCAGCAAGCATTCTTAATCAGCTATACAAAAATACCTTGGCTGCGGGCTCCGCTGCATTCGCTGGCGGCTTTTTGGGTTTATTCCAGTTTCTGACCTTTGCCCAGCCCTGACACTTTGTCTGACACTTGGGCTGCTGCCACAACTGATCCGTCTTCACACCCAATACTTTGCTTTTGTCGCACTCATGCGTTTTCTCCTTGTCGCAGCTGCAGAGATCACGTGGATATGCACGATACTTGAAACGTCCGGTCAGGCAGTTGTCATACTCGGCAACGAATTTACGCGTTATGCGTTCCGGCAGTTGCCAGGTGCCACGGTACTGGCCAAAAGAGTTGCCGTCTCTGCAACAAAGTGACTTGCATTGTGGTCAGCAAATTGTGCACAACTTGGCCGGACTTACCTCTTTGCCTTAGGCAGCAGATGTCCGTTTTTGTCGCAGATGGGCACCGCTTTGTTGACGCTCAAGACACGTGGTCGCGGTGGCGCAAATCTAGGCAGCTCCCAATTGTTTAAGCCCGTAGGTCTGTAGGCTTGCTCAAACTGTAAAATATCGTTCATTATTTATCCTATAGCTTAGCCATCAAATTAATAAAAAAAAAAAAGAAATAAAATAAAAACAAACGCAAGTCAACGCCAAGCCAACAAGTCAAATTTTCCGCCCTTATGCATTGCAGCTACCTTGCTGCAGTTAGCAAGACAGAAGGGCAGCACCCTCCCTCCTGCGCAGCCCACAGTGGCAATTACACGCAGTAATCTCCATGTCGGAACATGTGTAAAAAACTATTTAGGCTAATGCCACTTGATGCTTTGTTTGCTTTTTTACAGGCGCACTCATTGGTCCTGCCTAATGCCAATGGCATATTGTCTGCTATACGTTTGCCATTGTCCTTTTTAAATTTCTTTGTTTGTTTTGGCGTTGAAAGCGAAACAAGTTAATCCCAGGCTCATTTATCACTTTACAGTTAGAGAGAGTATGCGAGGAGCGGAGCACTTGTGCCGTTTGCTAGCGTTTTTTCAACTTTTTAAGCTGCTAAATCTGCTGCATCTGCTGCAATTGAAACTAAACGTGTTTTAAGTAACGCAGCCAAATGTGCGTAGGAAAACACGTGCGACATTTTCAAGTAAACCAAAACACCTAACATTCATAATCATGAATTAGGCAGCACGCACAATTTTTTGCATTTCTAAGCGTATTCAAATTGAAAAAATAATGGAAAAAATGCATGCACGGGATAATTACGCACCACAGATTTGGCAGCATGATAGGCTTGGCTTTATTGACTTTTCAGAGTGATTTTCAGTACAGTTTAAACTTATGCTTACATCAATACCTACAAAAAAAAACGGATTATTCTATATTTTTAGTGAAGAACATTTAGAATTGCTGTGCTGCATATGTAAATGCAGGGTAAACTGTTATCCCAACTGACATTTTAGTAAGTTTCAAACTTATATGTCGTAACTACAAAAGCACCGTAGCAATAAGCTATTATGGTCCACGTACATGTCGAAAGTCCTTAGAGAATCATAGCATGCGGCTTAGTTTCTTAGAATGCCTGATCTTATTGAGGCGAAATTAAGTAATTTCATGAAGTAAGTAGGTATGGTTTTATAAATCAACACGAACGTGAGACGTGGCGTCGATTTTAATTCCCATCACTTGTTACTCCTTAGTGTGGATAAGTATAAGGATACACTTTCCCACAACTGACCGCAAATAAAATGCGCCAATGCAGAAACAAAACCTACACATACCATGAACGCATGCAGTTTCAATTAACAAATGCAAATTTGATTGTAATTTGATCTACACAACAACAAAAACTTTAAGCAACAAGGCACAACCCCAAAAGTATGCAACAACACAGCAAATAAAAAATAAAAAACCGAAAAAAGGAAGACAACTCAATCAAACATTTTCACGCCTTGTAAGTGCTGATACGCTTAGTACAATGATGGAAGATGCGCAACTACCGCAGGAACACGCGCCAAGGCAGCGCGTGGGCTTAGGCAAAGGTTAATGTGCCAACCCACAGGCAGTTGATACGCTGCCTAAACCAAATGCAGATGGCAAGTGACAAAGCGCAACGCAGGATGCGCAGAGACACGCTTCAACGCCTACGCATAGTAGCTGAGAAACTCGTCACAGTGTGTAATTAAATTTACACGGCAATTACGCAATCATCTGCGCAATAGCAGCAACAACAATAAAAACACACATAGAACAACAACAACAACAACAACAGAACATCACGCAAACATTTGTGAGGTTAGGTCGCAAACGAATTCTTTGCAAATCGTTTGCTTTTATCTATTTTCTTTTTTTTTTTTTTTTGTTGTTCCGAAAATATGTGCGAAAATCGAAATTGATTTTAAACTCAATTAGGAAAAACGAGCGAAAAAATTCGACATAAGTGTTGTCTATTTGAGTTTTTGTGTTGTGTAGTTGTAGTAACCAAACAAATTTGAGCCCACCCCGCACTTAAGCAGAACTGCGATGATTTTTATATGCCAACCCCTTGGGTGCAATTAATCACACAGCGGATTAGTGTGCACCAGCGGATGGCAGGGCAGTCAAAAAGCTACAGCCAACACGTGTTTGGCCATGCCCAGCAGCAGCCAATTGACAGTACTGCAGGTGGTTCTGTTGGTGAGTGGGGTGCACACACTGCGAATGATGCACAAGACATTTGCACGTCAGTGTACTTGGATGTGGGCGTGTGGGCTAGCTGCCGTTTCTTGAAATCAGCACTTAAGGTAATTTCACGCACGTCGCGCACACAGCTGGACAACGTAAAAGCCAACTCATGAGTAGCCAATATACAAAAGCTTGGACGATTTTTAGTTGCTCTTCTTTTTACTTTTTTTTTTCTTTTAATTTTATATGTTTCTTGCTTTTCTTTTATACAGTACAGTATATAAACACTTTCTTTTAACTTTATTAAATGTCTTTCGTTTTTCACGCGCCCGTCACAAAATGCTGCCAACTAATATTGCGAATTTCTTAAGCGGAAGTGAAAATCTCGCCAAAATTCCATTAGTAGGTTGCACAGTTGTGTTGAATTGTATTGTATGTGTATCCGTAACTAAGTAAATAAATTCTATAACAACTTAACTGCCGCTATTTGTAAAAATGTTTGTATTCTTCCAATGCACGTTGTTATTTATTGTGAGCACCCAGCAGCGTCGTAAGACAATGGCTGGCGCGGATATTATGCCTGCTTAGTGTTTCTGTGTTTGTTTATATTTGTCTGCTACTTTCAGTGGCTTTGCGTTTGCGTGTTGTGCTAAAGTGTTGGAGAGGCGGTACACTGGTACGAGTATTTTGTGTAGCTGCCCGTGCCAAGCCATCATCCAGGCTACCAACGGCAACTGAAATAAAACAAATTATTTTGGCCGCTTAGGTCCGCATGTTGACTGACAACACCAGCGAATTTAAAAATAGAAACACGTTGACTTTGATAGACAACAGTTAGCGCAGTCGTTTCTTCTTTCCGAATATTCATTCCTGTGGCTTAACAATTTTGATACAGGGCAGGCAACTCTATTCGAGAGCGATTAGGGTTACGCTTATGGTTGACGGTATATGTGAAGTATGATTTCAGTTTGAGCAGCTATAAATATGCATTGCATAAAATGATCTTGAAAAGTTGCAGCAATTTTCAATAATTAATCAGCGAAGCTATAAAAATAATCATGCTAATGACAATCGTGGGTTAAAAATGTTGTTTTTACTTTAAAAAAACTTGCTGCTATTTTCTAATTTATTTTCCATTATATAAATATTTCAAGTGGAATTATTTCAATCAGCATTTGAAAGTTAAGCTTAGATAACATTCTAGTAAACTTTATAACCAAAAACCAAATCTTGATATACGCTTATGATTTCATGTTAAATTCTTGTCGATGCGGATTTGCAAACATATTTTTGTAATGCGCTGAAAATGTTGCGCCAGAATCATTTGGTATATCAGGAATGTAAATTTTCGTTTTCATTGAAAATTTCTGCTATGGCAAACATAAATAGATCTGATGTCAGCAAAGTTGATGTTTTACAGTCACTGGAAGTTTTGTTATTAAAATGTGTCTGGAATTGGCACACAGCGACTTATGCTTATGCATAGAGCATTATTATATTAAAAACTAAAGGCGCTAACTTGTCGCCCTGGTTACCCTCACACTAATAAAGGGTGTATTTTATGTTTTGTGCATAGCTGTCATCAGCCGAAGTATATTGTTTTTTAAAAGGTTTGAATAATCGGATTGTTTAGAAAGTACTGATAGCCGGCTAGTTTATAAGGTGCATAGAGTTAAAGAAAAAGGTCTGTGTATATGAGAACAAAAATTCTGCAGTTTGAGTAGCAAGTGACTTCTTAATTATTGAGCTTCTTGTTGTTTATTACAATGTCTTCAAAATAAAAAAAGTACCAGTTAATTGCCAACATTTTACATTCTTTCCATTTTTACGTACAAATATGTACTGCAAAAAAGATCAGAATCAACTCAAATAAAAAATCCTGGTTACCAAAACATACTACACGAGTTTTGAATTCTGTCTATATGCCAGCAAGGAACTCTTTTAATAGTAAGAGCCGCAGACGGAAAACGTGTACAATTTACTTGCAGTTACTTGCAAAATGAACAGCCAATTTTTCTCTTATTTTTACATAAGCAAGACAACGTACAATTACACACCCACCGGCCACAACACAGGGTGCTTTGCTTTGCTCACCTGATTCGCACTGAAATGAAATGCCATTTCGTTGGCTGCGCGTATTCACAGCTTACGTAAGTGTAAAGTATTACAATTTTTTATAACATATGCCAAAGATATTTTAACTTAAATAATACGCGCACACAGTAGTCAATTTTATTTAATAAACAATAATGAAAAATATCGAAACAGTTGTTTTGTTTTTCGTTTTGTCAAAATTAGTACATTTCTACAAAAAAAAAACCCATCAGATGACACACCGTGTGCGTGCGCAGCGCTGTGGGCGTGTGCAAATAAAAGGGGAGTTGCTATACTTTTTGTTGCTTTTTTTGCTCAGCGGTCTTACTCTAACATTTATGCACAAAAGCCAAGAACATTGTGGGGTTTGAGCTTGTGGCTCTTTTGAGGCGCAGCTGGCATAAAAGTCTTTTGTAGCCAACTCAAATGAAAACTGACAATGAAACATATGCGTACCGATATAGATATTTGTTGTATAACGGTAAGTGCCCCAGACAGCCTGAAGAGTAAGAGAGATAAATATTTTTCATTTAAAGTTAACCGTTGATGTATTTGCCAGTACTTAAATTAGAAATTAAACATAAATATCACGTTTTAGAACTCTTAACGCAAACAAACAATAATAAGAAAAACAAATGTTTAAGCTAAATATTAGAAATCCTTTAATGCGACTATGGCGTCTCCAGTACATGATTTAGATACGCAATATAGCAAATGGCTAACTTCAGTATTTCGATTTTCGAGAGCTTCTTGTCCGGCGGCAACGTGGGCAAGAGTTTCCTTAGCTCAGCGAAGGATACATTAAACGCCTCGACGCGTATGCGCTCCCGTGTCGCATGTGCTGTGCGATATTTTAGTGTTGCTCGCCGGCGCCGGCGACGCTCCTCACGTGACAGTCCCACCAATTCCGAGGGATCCAGATGTGCTATCGGTGTTGTGCGTCTACGTGGCGCTGGTGTGGGGGGCGGCAGCGGTTGTCCTGCAGGTTCGCATGCCATGCGCGCCTGAAAACGTTTGTCCATGTCGAGTGTCGTAAAGTCATGCATTTGATCCAAGCCGCCGGGCGCGTGCATATGCTCCTGTTGCTGCTGTTGCTCATAGTAATGACTGAGCGAAGTGCTCTGCGAGGGCGCCAGTTGCGTCATGTCGTAGACCATGTTGCTGGCAGTGCTGGCAGGCTGTCTTAGCTAAAAGTACAAAAAATTATACAAACGTTGTTTGCGGTGTTTAATTTGTATTTTATGCTGCATAATTTGTGGTTAAGTCACACTTTTGGGTGTTGCCAAAATCAAAAATATTTCAAATAGCGGAAAATTGCATTATTCATGCTGCTGTATGCTCTGCATTCGGCGAAGGGTTACCGTGCAGTCAGCCACCCCTTGATGTCTCTGCGGCGGTTTACCCCTTTCCAATATCTCCTATATGCCGTCGATTATTTGTTTTTCCTATTATTTTCATTCATTCATTCGTATTTAGTGCTTATTTGAAACATATTTTCACACCTATGCCAATAGTGTACAAATTGAAGTGACGCACGGCTGTTAGGGTGAAGTGGGTGTGCGGTTTTGACACATGTTCAATGGCTCATAAAAATTAAATATTTATAAAGTATTCATGATTATGAGTATGAACGTGCCTGCAAACTACGTGGCCAAAAGTTAAGATGTACTAGGTATAGCATTATACAAGAATTGATAAGAACCTTTAGTAGAAAAATATCGGTATATTGTACATTGTATGTACATATGCCTGCAGGCGAGGAGAGCTCTTCTATATAGCTACTAAAATTTGTTAAATAGGGATTAGTGAACAGAGTAATCCTGATACCGAATTAATGTAAAATGCTAAAAACATTCAATAGAGAATTCATCTCAAACACAAACCTATTTTCTTAGTCTTATAAATAAAAACTGCCATAAAGTTCGAATCTGTGTGATAGTAAGTTTACTGAAAAAAAAAAAAATAAACAAACTACATCGAATTTGTCGAAAAAGTTAAGGGAACGGATCTATATACATTTAGTTAATTTCTTTATTGTCATCTGATGTGTAGGATTATGAAAATAATTTTAGTCAGTTTTTCGAAAAAATTTTACCTCTATACTTTAAAAATTACAATTAAAATATATTCATTGAAACCTGAGTATTCATTTTTAATCCAGTTTGTATCATTTACTTTGATAGCACCGACAATAAAGGTTACATATATATTGAATATTATAAGGAATTTTTGCCTATTAAAATTATTTTTTATATCCATTTTGTTTAGTTGTTACTTGAGGATAAATAAATAAATTTTTCAGGAGATGCACCCGACAGTTGTAAGTTATAATTTTGTTCGAGTCTGAGTTAATATTAATATGCAGTTTTTCCTTAATTTCAAAAATAGATTTAAATTTATATGACGACCACGCCAATGAGAACAAAAAATTAAATTGTTCTAATGTATATAAACATTTTATACTTTGTTTAAATAATCACACGCGGATCACTTTTTTAGTAGCAAGTATTTATTCGAAATCAACCGACAGCGTACTTACCTATGTGTATATTATTTCTTAACTTTGAAGCAACCTCTTTACATGAAAAACACACATTAAAGAAATTTGTTTTCTATAGAAATTGACTGATAAGTATACAACCGCGCGCGTAGCATTCACAAAGGAACTGATGTACGTTGATGTACTCACAGCATCCTTTATATAGTCACGACCTTACCACCACTTAACAGTAGCTGACAACCAATCAGAAGCCAACAAACAAGATGGCGTTAACGGTACCGCCCATTCGGGGGTTAAATGCATGATGCATTGTTGCAAAAAGTGCACATACTTGAACCAGAGAATATTTATATATATTTTCTGCTTGAACCTAACATACCTAACATACTAGTTCGTAACTCTAGGAGACTTTGGTCCCGGAACTTTTTGAGTACATTTACAACTTTTGAGAAGACCTTTTTGTTCTTGTATTGGCTCCGCCATCGTTTTGTGGCAACAGGAAGGTAATAATGCTAAGTTAAACCATCTCATCACAAGTAAAAATTCTCGCATATTATTAACAATATTACTCATTTGTGAACTTTCTTAAAGTTTGACATCATTTTTAAATATCAGTTGGTATTGCGCCACTATGACAACCCTAAGCTGCACAGCTGTTTGGTATTTAGCAGCACGCCGCACAGCTGTTCAACGCTTTCATAACCTGCATAATCTTTTTTAAGTGCTCATATCAAATTGTTGTTAATTGTAAAAAGCTGCGTTGAAAAAAAAAAATAAACTAAAACAAATTAAATGGCGTACAAGCAGCTACTTAAGCCATTACAACTTAGTGCAGAGCTGACGCGCAACTACGGCAAACATAATAAAAAGTATTTGTATAAGAATGGGCAAAAGTATGGCAATATCTACTACTACCCCAGGTTCGTTTGCTAACATCATATTCAGCTATTTTACGTTTTTATTTAATATATATATGTAAAATTTATTATAGAACACCCGATCATCAAGATCCAGAAATAACGCCTGCAAAGCTCTTTCGTGTGCAGCGCATTAAGCCGGTCAAAGGCAATCCATTTTGGGAAAAACGTTTACTTAAGGATTTAGGTTTGGATGGAGCACAAGGCGATTTTACCGTTGTTAAAAATATACCCGAAAACAATGCACGACTGTGGAAAATTAAGCACTTAATTAAAGTTACACCAATAACGTTCCCATTCGGCGAGCCGACGGATAATGACATTAAACACACCATACTCAAGGATAATGGTGAATGCATTGTCACCAAGGATATTGGACCCGTGTCGGAACGTATGGCAGCCTTCGATGAATTTGACGAATCGGAGAAGCGATTGGACACAGAACTACTTAAAAAAGATGCGCGCCTCAAGTGGTTGAATCCGTGGTAATGAAAAAAAAAATCATGTTTTTTTTTTAATGTTATTCACATTTCATACAACAATATTAATTACAAAAGATTATAAAAAATATGTTTTTATTTAGAAAAATTCACAGTAACAGCCACTTTTTTTTCTAACGTCTTGCAACCGGAAGTGGCAAATATCCCATATTGTTTTTCGTATAATATCGTGTCAGCGATTTCACTAGAAAATGCAAATAATTTAGCATCTATGAGAAAAGCGGCGTAAAAGCTTGCTACTTACTCGATATCACTCTGTTTGGGAGAGTGTAACCAACGGTAAAACTCTGCTTTTATACATTTCACGACGTGGGACTTTTCTAGCGGCAAAAAAGGCACATAATGGTCAATGACATGCGATTCAATTAGACTCGTATGTTTCAGGCCGCCATCTAGATTATATGCCGCCTTCTGTAGTAAATTCTCAAAATCACTCATTTTAGTGTCCTCGCGCAAAGTGCCATCTTTAATAAGTTTACCCAAGTGATCTGATATATGGACACCGGCAGTATTCGAAAGAAAAATAAAAATTGCTTTTGAAAAGTCCTTGCCGCCATGGTGAGCATTGAAGTCAACAAGCGAAGTTAGCGCGTTAAACACCCCAGGTGGCATCTTATCCACCTCATCGAATATAAACAACGATTGTGGACAATCTGCTACAGCCGAAAGCACCTCTTTAGTTATGCGTGCATTGTACAAATCCGTGTACAAAGCTTGTGGAAAATCTGCACGGCCAAGATACTTATGCACATACTTGCTTTTGACTCCATTTCTATATATGGTTTCAGCTATCTGATCTGCAACGAAGTTCTTTCCTGTTCCGGGTGTCCCGTGAAAGCTCATCACAAGTGGTTTCCTCGATTTGTTTCCCTTGACATGCGCCCTAACTGCAGCTGTAACTTGCTGCAGCACTATGTGCTGGCCAAATAGTGACCTTGACAGTCGGTCATACAATACTGCATGGTTAATTACATGTAATCAAATATATCAACTGATATAATGTATCACTGGTAAAATTAATAGATAACTTACTATCTACGTTTCCTGGTATATTGTACTCATCGCAGCATTCATAATACCGGCAATAAGTGTACCCCTTTAAATAGCCGTAGCCTAAACCACCGACGCCAACAGCGGCCGCAATCGTTAAGGGCTCAATGGCGCTTACCGTTTTGAGTTTAATTACAGCAAAAAAGGTTGCTAATAATAATGTTAAACATTTCCTAAACGACGGCATCATCATCAACTCAGCTGGTAAATTTTTGTTGTCCACCACTTGAACTTAGACTGCATGCGCGTGTGCCTTCTTTACTTTTTTAGAACTAGAGTGGTCTTACTGAATTTTAATTCGTTGGTCTCGAGACCCATGTGAAACTTATAGTTACCCTTGCTTTTCGATGCCGTTGTTAATATAATGAGTTATTAATGCATTTTAAATTATACGCATAGTATTTCACAAAAATCACGCGAATGTAACATCTGTGCATGAGTTGGCAGCACTCAGCACCCACTACATTGGCATTATTTAAACAATTATTACTCTGGCTTCTGTCATCGCAAAAATGCATTAAAATTGAATTTAAACGAATTTTACACAAACGATATAAACATGGACGTCGAAAAACTAGAAATATTTAGCGATTCTGGTTGCGAAACCTTAGAGAGCACAAAGGCCTGCATCGCGAAGACGATAACTCACTCTCAGCGTTTTAAGGAGCGGATACGTAAATACATCGACGACAATTATGAGGACTTCATGCCCAACCACAGCTCGGCTGATGTGTATCTAGAGGAAGGTGAGGCACTTTTGCGTGAGGCAGAGGATGTTTTACGTACAGTTGGAGGTGATACGCACGCCATGCTGGAAAGCGCCAGCGCTGAGCTTAAAACCTGCTTAACCGAACTAACAGAAATCACGCTGGGCTTGCGTGTCAGTGTACTTTTGCTGCAGATTGATGGCCTATTTCAATTCGTCGAAGAGGCTAATGCCACAAAAGAATATCTAGTTGTACTCGACTTAATGGACAAATTAAAGTCACTTATTTGCTGTGAAAGTGGTTCAGCCGCTGCAGATGTGATGCGGGTATTACAGAAGTTAGATTGCTACGATGCGCTAAAAGTGAAATACCAAATACAGGTGCATATGCTACAACAAAATCTGCAGCAACGTTTCGAACAGCTATTGCAACTGAACTGTAAAACATTTCCCACCTCGAAATGCGTTACGCTGCAAATTTCAAGGGATGAGAACCAATTGCAGGATACGGTCATGGCACTCTTTCAGGCGCGCTATAACCCACAAAAGATTTGTGAGTTTTTACTTGAGAACTGTTTAGAACCGCTCGTACTCAAGCCTGTTTCGGTGGAGTTTACGAATAGTGAAGGTGCTAAGCATGCTCTGCTGACTCTCTCTTATTCACTGAAAGATTTGGATGCCCAAAGCTGCTTGCGTCCGTCTTACAAGCAGGTTTTCGAGCATGTTAAGACCCTTTTGAACTGTCTGAGCAGCATAAATGTTTCTGTTACCGATAGCCAACATGTATTCAGCATAATTGGGGATCATATTAAGTCCCGTTTTCTGACTCTGTTAGTTGATGAGTGCCTTATGCATGCCATACCCGAAACTATGGAGGAGTATCAGACATCGACACTAGTCGAAGACGTGCATCAGTTTGAGCAACTGCTGGCCGATACATTTTTGATTGATCTGGATACGGACAATATACTGAGCGAATTTACCTCAAGTTTTGAAATATATTATCGCAATCGACTATACAAACGAGTGCTTGAGGGCGCTAAAGAGATTATGACTAAGGATCTGCAGGACATGATGCCAATAGCTGAGCGTAATAAAACCGAAGACGTATCTAACAATCCGTTTCTATTTCCGCGTTGTATGATATCGAAGAGCACAATGGAGTATATCAAACTCATGGAGTGCATTTTGCGGCAGCCGCAGGAAAAAGACAACGATGGTGCTAGTGATCCCTTGCTGGACGTTATACCAATAATGCTAAATGCGTACATAGATGAGGTTCCCAAAATACACAAAACTTTGCTCGAGAGCATACCTCAGCAGTCGGTGTTGTTCTACAATAATTGCATGTTCTTGGCCCAATGGCTGACACATAACTCCAATAAGAATATACCTACATTTCCAGCTCTAGTGCGGTCACTGCAAGCCACTGGCTCCAAATTCTATAAATTTCAGGTGGACTATCAGCAGCAGATTATAATGGATATACTACAGAACTTTGGTATTTGTTAAAACTAAAAAGCAAACTTCAGCTGAAACTTACTCAATTAATCTTCTTTTAGACATCAGCAGCAATCCGCACTCAATTGGACCAACGCCACTTAAACTCGTGCGGCAGAGCCTGCGACAGCTGGAATTATTGAAAAATGTTTGGCTGAATGTGCTGCAAGAGTCTGTATATAATAAAACCTTTTGCGAATTGTTGCATGGTTTCTGCAATGAGCTTATACGACGCATACTTATGCTCGAAGATATCTCTACAACAGTTGGAAATGAGCTGAGTGATCTTATCGACGTTGTGCTACAAAAGGCCCCGACACTTTTCCGCGAAAAGCACGAAGTCATACACATTCAATGCTGGCAAAAATTTCAGCATCTGAAGTTGATATTGAATGCATCACTTAAGGAGATCACGGAACTTTGGTGTGATGGCGCTGGCATATTGACGGCCAATTACAAGGACGAGGAGGTCAAACATCTGATACGCGCGCTCTTCCAAAATACAGATCGACGCGCCGAAGCACTTTCGCAAATTGTTTGAATAATGAATTTTGTTTTCAATATTAATACTTATTTTTATAAATCATGAAACTTAATTTACATTATCACAATAAAAGAAATAAAATAAAATAAAATCTAAGCACCCAATTCGGCAGTGGCTTGTAGCAACATGGGCTGCAGTTGTTCTCTTAGTAGATTGTGATCACTGCCATGCGTGACAGTTAAAATGCGTTGTGCTTCCTTTAAGTTGGTAATGGCTGCTGGCAACATGCGCTGGTACAATTGCAATTTGCCTAGCTTGAGATAGAGCAAACCCAGCATTGGATTCCAAGCGCCATAGTATTTTTGAAATCCGGGTATTAGCTTTTGCCCATAATCCAACGCTTCGGTCCATTTGCCCACATCGATGGCAGCTTCGAATGCCGCGTCCAATGTCTTAACGTGCCAAATATTTAGTGGGTGCAAGACGCCAGCCTGCTTTCGAAGGCAAACTTTGCACACATCTAAATCTTTTGAGTTTGCAAACGTGCTTAATTAACCTCTTTTCATAAAAATGTTTAATATACTTACAAGCAACATTTTTCATAGCCTCCAAATTGCTGCGCGTCAATGTCATGACTTCAGTGAAAGTGCTACGTTGTTTAGGTCCAATTACGACACCACACTTACCGCATGCCGGCTGTTCGATATCCACGTATCCTCCGCACTTCTTATTCGAACAAGCGGCCGCATGCATCTTTACCGTCTCTTGCTTGTCTATGCATTTGCTGCACACACAGAGAAAATAATAATGCTCTTTTAGATCTGCGCGCCGCTGCTCCGATGTGTTAAGCAAGTCAATGTAGCTGATAAATATCTGAAAGAGAATAGAAAAGAAACAAAAGCAATTTGTTAGTTTAAATAGCCAAAGCCTTGTAAAACACATGTACCTTCGACCAATCCAGGCAGTCCATGTCTTCGGTCACGTGTATGTGCAGCGTTGTACCCGAAAACGTTGCTACCGCATTTGGCTTGCAGCTGTGATCTGTTATAGAAACCCCCAGATAGATGGCCGTTGCAATCGAGTTCATTTCGGCATCAAGAATATTGAAACCGTTGGTAATGAGCTTCAAAAAAAAAATAAATAAATCTGACATAAATAAAACTAGCAAAAGCCCTGAGAGTTATTGTCGCACGTCGTGTTTAGCGCCTTAGGTGCCTGCAGAATTTGCAAAACACATTAGTTGCACGCGTATTTGAAAGTGAAAATAGCTTTTTGGCAGCTGTTAGCAAGCGCAAGTCAAAAATTTATTCGCGGGGTTCACCTGCTGGCTGGCAAGCACTTGTATATTGTTGGCAGCATGCCAACTTGAAACGTCATTTGTATTTATTTTTGTTTATGCGCTGCCGCTACCTTATGACTAGTTTCGTGTTGTTTACGCGTGTGACTTACTCGTCCATAAATGCTCATGAGTTCGGTTTTATTGGGCACAATTGCGCTGTCAACCATCATATCGCTAAGGACGGCATGTAGGCATTCCAAGTGTTCCAGACGTTTTGCATCGTTTTTGATTTCGGCATAATCTGCAGAGACCAATATTAATATTGGGCAGATATAAGGCAACTTTTAGCTGCTTACGCGACATTAAATCACGAAACTTGCGTGAGCCATGCTCCGTATAGTAACCACGTATTAAATCACCGCCCTTATCCAGTTTAATGATTAGGCGACAGAGCATACGTGCGGCGTCCGGCACCGTGCGCGGGTGTACGTGCTTGAGGAAGGGACATTCGTGCTTATGCATTGGCCAGGCTTTCATTTGGCATGCACGATTGCAGTAGTAGACATAATGGCAGTTGGAACACTTCAGCACCTTGGTACTATAGACATGTCACAACATAAAAAGAATATCCTATTTCTGCTTATCAAACTTACCTGGCCAAACAGCAGTCACAGCGTTCAGTGCGGTATTGTGATTTGAGCACATATGCAAACGGCTCCTCACTTAATATACGTTGTCCACGTTTAATATTTGGTTGTTTTTTGGATATATCTGTTGCTTGTTGTTTTGTTTTTAACATTGTATATTAGCTGCAACACGCCCACTTTTTTATTGTATACAAGTTAAAACACGCCCACCTTTTCCGTGCTGTGCACGGCGACCAAATGTGAAATGAAAACAAAAGCAATCTGTTTGCGACTTTTTAAAGTAGCTGTCAGCGAAGTCGTATCTACATATGTATAACAGCAATATGAATTATTTTTAACAAGCTACGTAGCACGCAAAATAACAAAAATAGCTCAAAATTAAAAATACTTTTGTTTATTTTCTTTGCGTGTACCGCGAAAGCTTGCTGCAAACACAGACTGTGTTTGCATTTTGTCTTTGTGCATTTGCAAATTGCGTTTGTTCAGTGTTTCGAAGAAAACGTGTATGGTGAGGTGACAGCCCTAACTAACCTAACCCCCCATACAACAATTGTATGTTGAGTGCTTTGAAAATAGTGTTGGGTTATACGATAAATTTATATCTATGTACAATGTACGATGAATTTATAATCGTATGTAGATTGTACGATAATTTTCATTAAGATGCAAATTTTGATAATTCATTTTATTCTCCAATAGCCGTAGAACAATGATTTTTTCTTTCTTTTGTAGTTATAGCGTAATCTAAAAAGTTTCCTTTCGTTCTCTGAAATATACTTGCCATCGGTATTGTGAATCGCACGACAGTTCTGAATTTAACAATAATTGTTTGTTTGCATTTACAAAAGTGGCAAAACAGACAAACTGATCTCTTTTTATTACTTATCACGGATCTATTAGCGTGCCGTACGAAAAACATAGAGTAACAAATATTATCAATCCTACGATAGCTGCCTCACATTATGTTTTGAACACTGGTTGGGCAGCTCGGTTGTCGAACCTTCTAGCACTAATAGTTTATGCGTTGTCACAGTCTTCTTCTTACAAATTTTATTGGAATCGTTTTTTTGTGAATAGAACTCGCGGAAGTTTTTAAAGCAAATGAAAATTTCGCAGAAATATGAATTCGATGATGATGTCGCCACCATTTGCGAATCGACGGTGTGTTATATTTTCATGTAGACTATTTGTTTATAGCTAACTAAAACGTAACAATTTTAGGCGGCATTAACTGAAGGCTGTCGTTTGTCTGTGCGCATGCATAAGACAGATGATTGGCCATTGGCGGAGATTGTTAGTATTAAAGAACACGATGGACATCGTCAGTTTTACGTGCACTATGTAGACTGTAAGTATATGAATGCCGCAATATAAAGTTCTAACGCATCACTATTCATTCAGTCAACAAACGCCTTGATGAATGGGTTAACGAAGAAGATTTGGACACACGTAAAGTGCAATTTCCTCGACGAGATGGCACACAAACAGGCGCCAGTACAGGTGTTACAACGCCTAAAAGGCAGCAATCAGTTGCCGGTAGCGTTTCCCGTCCAACATCGCCGCAACAAGCAAGTGGCGAAATGGTCAACGGTAATGCCGTACTGGCCGCAGCGCTACAAAAGAGAATTAATCGCAAACGTAAATTAAATACGTCCATTTCCCATCATGCGCCTCATGTTACGGGTGACACCGTTAGTGGAGCTCAAACTAATGTTGTCGCAACACCGGTGGCTGCGACGCCAGCAACTCCAGTCGCTGCAGTCACCGCTGGCAGTAACGAAGAAGCTTCACAAGATGGCAAAACAACAACGCCGCGGCAATCGGGCAGTATGGTTACACATCACGATGATGTCGTAACACGCATGAAAAATGTTGAAATGATCGAGTTGGGTAAACACCGCATTAAGCCGTGGTACTTCTCGCCGTATCCACAAGAACTTTGCCAAATGTCTTGCATTTATATTTGCGAATTCTGTCTGAAATATCGCAAGAGTCGTAAGTGCCTGGAGCGTCATATGTCCAAGTGTAACTTGCGCCATCCACCAGGCAATGAGATTTACCGCAAGCATACAATATCCTTCTTCGAGATCGACGGACGAAAGAATAAAGTGTATGCGCAGAATCTTTGTTTACTGGCGAAACTGTTCCTAGATCATAAAACACTGTACTATGATACGGATCCGTTTTTGTTCTATGTAATGACGGAATTCGATGTTTGTGGTTTTCATATTGTCGGCTATTTTTCAAAAGAAAAGGAAAGCACTGAGGATTATAATGTAGCGTGCATTTTAACAATGCCGCCATACCAACGTAAAGGTTATGGCAAATTGCTTATCGAGTTTAGTTACGAATTGTCAAAATTCGAAGGTAAAACGGGTTCGCCAGAAAAGCCACTCTCGGATTTGGGTTTACTTTCCTATCGGTCTTACTGGGCACAAACTATACTGGAGATTTTTGTCAGTCAAACACCACAAGCCGATGGCGAGAAGCCGGCTATAACGATCAAGTATTTTGCCTATGACAAATTAATTTTTTTTTTATTAATTAACCGTTTACTTCCAGCGACATTTGCGAATGCACTTCCATTAAAAAAGAGGATGTAATTTCCACGTTGCAGAATTTAAACCTCATAAACTACTACAAGGGGCAGTACATTGTTTGCATTTCTCGTGATACCATTGAACAGCATAGACGCGCCATGGACAAACGTAAAATTCGCATAGATTCAAAATGTCTACACTGGACGCCTAAAGATTGGACGAAACGCTCCAAGTGGTAAACTGAGTAACTAACTAAACTCACATAAATTTTGCTAACAATATCATATCCCGCTCACACACTCCCATTTTCATCCGCTTTTCATTTACGTTCTTGTTTTTTAATTTATTATTCTAATTCGTTTTTATTTTATATATATTTTATTTTCTTTTATTTCGCATACGAACTAGAATACATTCTTATTTATCATAGTTATTGTAAAAAAATAACAGATTTAAAAAAAAATTCCACTGATGCTCTGCGTTACAATGTACATACTACTGTGCTTCATCAATCAGTCAATCAATCCTCCAACCCGGCGCGCATTGTTTGCTGACCTCAGTGTAGTTTTAGTAAATGAATAAATCTAACAGTAACATATAATTAAAGTGTTTTTATTTTCTACATCTTACTAAAGTTTTCATCTTGGAAATCTTCTACGAGCTGTTGTAAGCGTTGCACTGTGGCCGATTCCAAGGTTGTCTCCACATTTTCGATGGTTGTCTGTATAGACTTTAAAGTTTCGCGATTTCTGGCCAGCTCCATTTGTTGTGAGCTTATTTGTTTTCGTGCTTGATGTGAGCGCAATTTTGACTTACAATCATTGAGGGTAGCTTCATTCAGGTTTGCAATGCACGAACCACTTGTGGTCTTCGCTACAATGCTATTAATATGCTTCAAGCCATTGTCCACTAGTGAATCGTCTAATTTAGATTTTTCCAATAGCAACGCACGCGTTCCGACATGTTTCAGCAATCCAATGTATTGCGCATAAAGATCATGATACTCTTGTTTAGTCTCAAGTAGTTTATATGTCTGCTCCTCCATTTGACGGCGTATATTTTTCTCGTCCTCTGTGTACCGTTTGATTGCCTCTAGATGTAAAAGATAGATGATATCATCCGAAATGTCGGCATCGGCATCTTGTGGACTGTTATTCATGGCGTAAAAATATTAAAGCAATAAACAAAAAAGTATCTTATTTGTATTCCTTTTTGGTTATGTGGGCTTCCGTAGGAGGGTTGAGCTAGAAGAATCCACCTTCATATGCCAGAATTGTGAAGCGCCGCCAAAACTTAAAAAAACCAGTTTAAAAGAAGGCAATCCAGCAGTCTTCTTCTTGACTTCGCACGCAGGGTTGGGTAAAAATATCGGTAATTAAAAATTGTTGTCCGGAATGTTGCAATCAACGATATTTATAATTTTAGTTATACAGTAATGCTATACAAGTTGTTCAATGTTGCTGTATGCATTGTTAATTTGGGACGACACTCCGAGATGTGTTTGTAACATTAATCATGAACGGTCTGATTCGGAAAGCAAATTTCTTAACTAATCGAATAAAAATTGGATAAATTAAAAGAAAAGAATGCCAATTTAAATCGGTCAACAAGATTGTCGTAAAACTAATCGGCATATCGATAAATCTAAGATACGTACAACACACGTGTTGACATTTGGTTACAGGTTTTTGTGTTTGAACTAAGTTTCTTTAATAAAGTTATTTGTTAAAATTTTGAACATTTTACGCTTTAATCAATTACTTACAATGGCACGTGGCAATAAGGCGAATCCCTTTGCGGCACGTAAACGTCAAAAACGCGCAAATGTGAGTAGTTTAATGTCTGCGATTTATTGGATTATTATCAGACTTCGTGCATATTCTCAACAGGGCAATGAACGCCCCGATAGGCGAGCGGAGCCATATGAGGAAATCAAGCGTGACAATGCTGCATTCATTAAGTATTATCAGATGCAACAGATATGTAAAAACGAAGAGGAGTGGCAGCGATTTCTAACCTCCATACGTGACAATCTTCCGGCGACGTTTCGCGTTACCGGCTTTAAGGGCGAAGCCAAAGCGTTGTTGAACATCATTAAGTCAGAATTGTTTACTGAGTATATAAGAGGTGTTGCCGAACTGCGTGAGTTACCCATCGAACAAGTGGAGCGACCAATTTGCTTACCATGGTATCCGAATGGTTTGGCCTATCAATTGCAATTGACGCGCAAGGACATTCGTCGTTCTGAGCCATTGTACCGCTTGCATCAGTTTCTGATTACAGAGACAAGTGCGGGCAGTATAAGTCGCCAGGAGACAGTGTCGATGATACCACCATTGGTGCTGGATGTTAAACCTACGGACAAAGTACTTGATATGTGCGCGGCGCCTGGTTCAAAGACTGCACAATTGATTGAAGCTCTACATGCGCAGCCAGAGGTGCATAAAATCCCACCGGGTTTCGTTTTGGCAAACGATGTAGATAATAATCGTTGTTATATGTTGGTGCATCAAGCCAAGCGTCTGAATTCTCCGTGTTTTGTGGTAACCAATCATGATAGTAGTTTCTTTCCAAACTTGCTGGTATGTGACAGTGGAAGTCTACGTAATGTCTAGTGTTTTTATTAATCTTGTTTCCACAGCAAAGTGCTCCAGATGGCAACAAATCGATAGTGAAATTTGATAAAATCCTCTGCGATGTACCCTGCTCTGGCGATGGCACATTGCGCAAAAATCCAGATATTTGGGCTAAGTGGAATCTCGCTCAGGCATACAATTTGCATGGTATACAGTATCGCATAACGCGTCGCGGCGCTGAAATGCTTGAAGTAGGTGGAAGACTGGTTTACTCCACGTGCTCACTTAATCCCATAGAGAATGAGGCGGTGTTGCAGCGCATTATTAGCGATTCTCAAGGCGCATTGGAAATTGTGGATGCAGCGAATTTAGTGCCAGGTCTTCAGTACAATCCCGGTATGACAGAATGGAAATTGGCAACCAAAGAGGTCGACCAAATTTTTACAAGCTTTGATGAAGTGCCCGAAAAATACCATACAATAATTCGGCCCACCATGTTTCCCCTTCCAAAAGGTGAAATAGAAAAAATAGGCTTGGACAAATGTTTTCGTGTACTACCACATCTGCAAGATAGCGGTGCTTTCTTTGTAGCAGTAATTGAAAAGAAACGCCAATTGCCTTTCGAAGAGAATGATATCAAGGATTTACTCAAGCAGCAAGCTTTGCCTGTGCAACCAAAACTCGATGAAAATGGCAAACCTGTTGAAGAGAAATCCGTGCCTTGGGGTCCACAACGCAAGCGCCGACGCCTGCATGGCTACAAGGAGGACCCGTATGTTTTCTTTGCAGAAAATGATGCCGATTGGCAGGAAATTAAGAAATTTTACGATTTGGACGATACTTTAAATGGTACGTGTTTGCTGACGCGTTGTGCAAATGAAAAAAAACGCAACGTCTATTACTGTTCCTCACGAATTCGCGATCTTGTGCTGAATAATGAGCATGCAATTAAGTTTATCAACACGGGCGTGAAGACTTTTGTGCGTTGCGAGAATAAACATACAACGCATCCATACCGCTTGGCGCAGGAAGGGCTGCAGACCACAAATGCGTTTATGGGTGCTAATAGGCGTATTGAGGTACAAAAGAGCGATATGATATTGTTGTTAAATTGCACAGATCCTACAAAGCCACCGTCGACAAATGAGCTGCAAGAAGCGACGCAGGCTCGTTGCAAGGAGTTGGGTAAGTAAGAAATTTTTGTGATAAAACCATTTGATTCCAAAAGTTTTGAAATTATTTTCCAGGTGTGGGCAGCTGCATATTAAAGTACGTCGACCCGACGTTCACATTATTTGTTGTTGGCTGGCGGGGCACATCAAGCCTGAGAGCCTATGTTGACAGAGATGAGACAGTGCACATTCTTCGCCTTTTGGGTGCCGATGTGAGCAAATTTGGTATGTTAGACGTAGAACAGCCTATTTATTTGTTTTAATATGTATATTGTTTAAACTTGCAGAGGTCAACAAGTATGAAAAAGCAAAAGAGGCAGCAGGACAACAAGCTATGGCCACAAATGAAAACGAGACGTCGGCTGTTGAAGCAAAGGACGAGGTGACGGGTTGCTGATTAGTGCACATGTTACATTAGACCTTAATATTTACTATTCTTTTAGTTTTATTTTATTATTTAAGTTTAATAAGTAAAATAATAAACTATATATTCAATTCACACATTGTTTATCTTTGCAAAAACATTCGATCCTCGCTTAACGAACATTTCGGATAACGATTAACAAAAAACGGGGAATACCGAATTCGATTGTTATATTTTTGAATTAATTTTTTTTTTTTTTTTTGTGAAATGTTTATTGTAATTCATTTAGTTTTTTTTTTTTAAATTGTAAATAAAACAGAAATTGGATGACCGAATCTTTACTAAGTCCTGAAAGAAAATTCTCTGACATTTACTTTTTGAAAATATTTCATTCAAATGTTGGCCGCGACTACGCCGTAGGTGGTCAATTCGGGAGGTCCAATTTGGAACAGTCTTTCCAGCATTGCAACCGGTATCTGCCCAAATACGCTCGAGATGTTGACTTCCAAGTCCTGCATCGTAGCTGGCTTATCGGTGAAGACTTTGACTTCACATTACCCCAGAGAAAAAAGTCCAAAAGTGGGATATCACACGAAATCGCCTATAAAATCGCTTATAACGATATATCGGTTAAAACGATGAAATCAAGATAACTAGTTTGGTTTGCTATAATACACTGTGAATATGTGTGAATATCGGTTACATCGACTGTCGATTATAACGACTGAATTTCGCCGGTCCCTTGATTCTCGTAATAAGCGATTTCCATTGTATGTACTTTTTTATTATTTATTTTACATTGCTTTTATATGGGAATAAGTGGTCTCATTTAACGAACATGGCGCATAACGAACCAGATTCCAGAGGAACGAATTGAGAGAGCGCGATAGTTGCTTAAAATATTGCACTATAGGCAACTCTGTCAGCTGTGCGGTCAATTAGAATCTAGAAGATTGATTCGGTGAAATATTCAAAAGTTGCGTGCTACACGTAGTTTTACGAAGTATGGTAAAAAAGTTTGTGTGAAAAACAAAGTGAAATAATAAGATGGACGAAAGCATAGTGCATTACTTTGGCGAGCAGCAACCGAGTAAATGTGGCTACTGCAAAGGCATTAGTTGCTCACAATCGCATGGTAAGTACACGGGACCTTGAACTTGTGCATATTTTTCCTGATAAGGAATCTGATTCATAATTTCTTTTGTGAAAACTTAGGCATGCATGCATATACCATGAATGTAGTGGATTATCAAGATCTCATCGATCGCGGCTGGCGACGTAGTGGTCTATATTGCTATAAACCAAATAGAAAAGGCACTTGCTGCCCGTTGTACACGATAAGGTAAAATCGATAAATAAATGCAATCGTTTTTTTCAATTAAAATTTTTAACAATTTAAGATGTGATACTGAACGTTTTACGCTGTCGAAGTCTCACAAAAAGATATTAAAACGTATGAATCGTTTTCTGCGTGATGGCAAGCGAGACCCAAAGGAAATCGGTGATGATGGAGTGTCTGTTGGTGAAGTTACGTTGGATGTGAACAGTTCATGCGAGAAGTCTCAAATACCTGACGTTAAAATGCCCGATTTGGAAATCGCGCCGCAAGCCGTGCATGTTCTGAATACTAGCAAGGAGGACCAACACAATGACTTAGGCCCGCAGTCAAAACCTCTTGATAAAACTTCAGAGAAAACTACTCCATGCTGTATGTATTAGTTTAGTATATTCATAGCTTAAGTCATTTTAGCCAAAGCATAGTTTACTGCATTGGCCAGGCTGTTGGGGCTTTTATATTTTTCTTTAGTTATGCATTAACAGTCATTTTTTGTTTTCATATTTAAGTAGTTTAATTCTCTTTTCTTAAAATTTTTAGTTGACATCAACAAACCACCATGTAAAAAGGCGAAGCAAATGCGACTGGAACGTCGTCAGGCTAAGTTAGGCATGCCGGAAGTAAAGTCGCAAAACACCAAATCCATGAAGCAAACAGAAAAAACTCTAAGTGATTTCATATATGAGACCAGTCCAAACGATAAGCATAAATTGAAGGTATGTTGTAGTTCATTTTAATTTCTGCTGCTTGTTTTATATAGTGGCGACTGCATTTTAGTTGGATTTGCTGTTGCACATTTTGTGCTCATCAACAAAACTTTTCAATGTTGCCGTCTTTGTTGCAGATTAAAATAGTTGCTTCAAATGAACAAAACGCCTTTACAAATGTTGTGCATAAATTGTATTGCAAATATCAAATTGCCATACACAATGACAATCCGCAGCGTTTGACACCAGCTAACATGCAGAGGTTTCTATATAAATCACCGTTGAGGGTACGCGAAAAATTATTTTAAATTTTCATGTATATTTCCACTGCAGGAACAGTTGGTATCTGTGAATAGCAAACAGTTTGAGCAAACGCTCATGCAGACTTACTCGCTGTATAAAAAATACCAAACGAGCATCCACAATGATCCACCAGAGAATGTGAAGTCTTATTTGGAGTTCTTACAGGAATCACCTTTGCATTATAAACAAAATGTATTTTTTATACCCCAAAACCTTTTGTTTTTTCAAGTATTTTGCCAAGAAACTGTTTTAATCTATATTCAATTTTATTTGTAAACAGTATGATCGTTCCTCAAGTAGTCCGGAGATGGGCTATGGTTCGTTTCATCAACAATACTGGCTCGATGATAAATTAATTGCTGTGGGTGTTATTGACATATTGCCAACTTGCTTGAGCTCAGTTTATTTCTTCTATGATCCTGACTACAGTTTCTTATCGTTAGGAACTTATGGCTCGTTGAGGTACGTTGCAATATTGATTTAGAATTTAGATAATATCACGGCTTTTAATGATGTGTCCAACTTCTTAGAGAGATCGAATTTGTACAGCGACTTGCCTTGCAGTCACCTGTTTTAAAGTATTATTATATGGGATTTTATATACACTCCTGTCCAAAAATGCGCTACAAGGGCAAGCTGAATTGCTCGTATTTATTATGTCCAGAGACATATACTTGGGAGCTTTTAACAGATGGTATGCAATCGCATATTCTTAATTTTTTATACTTTTATTCAATTATGTACTCATTGCTTAGATGTACGCGCCAAGTTAGATGGAAATAAGTATCAACGTTTGAATTCGGATGCTGCGGCTGTCGACGCGAATGCGTTTAATGCCTCTCACTTGAATGATGTGAAATTATTTGTATTTGAAACGCGCGAACGCAAAACTTATCGTCAGCATATGCAAGTAAGTGCTGCTCTTTCTATTTCTATTCTTTTTTTTTTAAAGAACTATTGAAAAAACCGAATGTTCTCCCAGCCACTGCCATTGAAATAGTAAAATATACAATAATGAAATTTTTATTTTACCATTGTAGCGTACAGACGATTTACGAGTTTCGTTGCTAGAGTACGGTTCACTTGTAGGCAAAGTTTGTGCACAACGAATGCGTTATCTTGTGGAACTAAAATAAAAAAAAAAAAAAAAATTGTTTTTAAATTTTTTTTAGATTTTGTTGCATTAATTTTATTTTACCCTGCATCTTATATTTACAAACTACATATATGTCTAAAATGTTAATTAACTCAAAATCGTATATTTAAAACCTAATATTACTAAGCAAAGTTTGAATATAATATAAAAATTGTAAAATTATTAATAAATGAAGTTAAATTTCCGCAAAGTTTTTTATATTATTCTCGTGTTCAGTACGAGTACTGCCTGCAGTGCATGCTATTTATCTGCTTTAGAAGTTTATGGCATACTTTGATATCTTGTGCTTGTGCGCTTATCTTTGTATGTTTTTTTAAGCTATTATAGCGTATATCACATCAATAAAGCAATTTATAACTACTGGGTGCTGCTGTGCACATGGTATGTGCTTATGATTTTTATTGTACTTTCATGTTTCTGTTGTCTAGAATATCTGATTTTTACGCGTAGTACGCGTCGTTTTTAAATAACTTGGCCTTTAGTGGAGGTTTCATAAGAATTTTGCCGCCTGGCCACAGGTACAGCCTGCAATTACTCTTTCAAAGCAGTTGATCACAAGGTATTGCAGGCATTTAGCATAACACGATTTAATGAGTCCGTTACTCGGAAATTTCCGACTTTAAATTTAGCACGAATCTGAATATTACATATGTATACAAAAATTTAATTTATCAAACTGTTGCGTGTAGCTGTACAAGATTACAGCAAGAACTCTATATCTCGCATGTGATAAGCAAAACAGGCGAAGATGTGACGGCGAGTAATTAAAAAAAAAAAAATCATTTACAAAAATGTATAAACATATATAGATGAATAAATAAAAAAGCAAATAGAATGAGACCTTAAATATTTTAATTATATACCTGCATAGTTATTTATATTTTTAATTATATAGTTGTAGTGAAAATTAAACAATTTCATGTACACCTTTGTCGTTGTTTTTTCTTTTAATATAACACACACAAATAAATTATCACAATTACGTTAATAAAATAAAAAATTTGTGCGAAAAATCCCAATTTCTAGTAATTTGTCTTTTTTTTTTCGTTGCAAACTTGTTTTTGCATTATGACAAAAATGCTAAAGAATTTAATTTAAATCAATAAACACAAAATAACAAAAAAAAAAAAATAACAAATAATAAAAACAAATAAAAATGATACAAAATTATCTTCACGTGCATAATTTGTAAACAATTCAATTTGCGAAATTCTACACTATTTGAATTTATTGTACCGAAAATGTTTAAGGTCGTGTGTGTGATTTTAGCCAAAAATTCAATTTTCTGTTTGCTCATGCGTGGCTCTAAATAAAAATGTAGCATGCGATAAGTTTTGTATGCAATTTATAGCAAAATAAAGTTGCACGGCGCTAAATTCAGCAGCAGCAGCAGCACGAAAAAACATATGATAAGTAAAAATAGCGTCTACCGACGTCGGACAAAGTAACAACAACAACAGTTTAAACAAAAATTTTTAACCGTTTTTTCGCATTACGGTTGGCGATCCGAGCTGTTGTTGTGCGAGGTTTTTTGTTTTGTTATATTTTTTGTTTTTGTTTTTATTTTTGGTTTTTTTTTTTTTTTTTTTTGTATTTCAGTATTTATGCGATTGGCAGCAAGCGTTTTAACTTCATTCAAATCGCGACGTTCTCCGGTAACGTTTGGACGCGTATTGCTGCACGAAACTGTTAGACGAGCATTTTCGAGAATAATTTTGTGAATATTACACGGTGCGAAAGTGTTAACAACGTTTGCATCGCGCAAAAGCAAAAGTTTGTTTTAAGGTAAAAGCCAAATATGTATGTAAATGCATTACATCTGTATGTGTGCAAAAGGAAATTAAAATATTAATAAAAACGAGAAAAGAAATAAACTCCGCTTAATTAATGAAACGAAATAAATAATATATTAAGTACGTTATTATAATAACACGTTATGTTAATTACAAATAAAAGAAAAAAAAATTACTGCAATTAAAAGGATATTTTTATGTGCTTTCATGTTGTTGTTATTACAAAGTACTTGTGCTTGTTGGTTGTTGTAACGCCAGGACAACAATTCTACTGCCAAGTTGACGTTACTTGTTCGAGACAGTCTTTGATTTCACAGAATCAGGTTAGTCCGGCATTGTTGTGCTAGATTGTGCTTCTTGGTATAAAGTATTGCAGTTAAATATAGCAAAATAAAAAAATAAAATAATAAAATAATAATTAACAATTTAAATGGCAGTAAATGGAATAGCAAAGTAATACATTTTGTTTAAATTATTGCCAAGCCTAATAACGTAGTAATGATAAAAGCAAAACAATTAGTTTGAAAATTGCTAAAAAAAAACAAAAACTGCAACATTTCACGTCGTAAAAAATGTGTGCCCTTTTCTTACCGACTACTTTAAGTGATAATAATAATTTAAAATTTATGAGTATTCAATTTGTGCTTTTTCATTGTAAACAGGTGCCACCATGCACGCGGTTTTTTTTTAACTTTTAATTTTGAAAACAAAGCCAAAAATAGTTCATAATTAAATCTTTTTCGCTTTTAATTTGTATCGCTGTGACATTTTTCTAATTTTTGCAAATGAGCATGCATTTTTAATTATGTTAATTATAAATTAAAAAAAAAAAAAAACTAACATGGAAAACAAAAACGCTAGCTTATCTAATATCTGCTAATATTGTCCGTCATGGAATTTTTTTTTTAAGTTTTTGTTTTTTGTATTTTTGTAGTTTTTTGTGATGCATGCAAAAACAAATTTGCGAAATAACAAACCGATCATCCGACAAATTGTTGTCGAAAATAATTTCGAATTTTTAAACGTCCATTGTTGCTACCGGCTTTGATTTCGTATATTTACTTATTGTGATTTTGCTTTGTTTTGGTACTGTTTTTTTTTTTCCAGCACCCAGCCCACCTATTTCGTTATTTTGTATTGTAACGCACAATTAAAGCGTCAGCAATCGCAAAAAAGGGGGCTCGCGTGTCTGGCATGCGTACGACTACAACATAGTTGACAAATGCAAAATATAAAAAAAAAGACAAAAATAGCAAAGCCGAAATAAAAATACACAAACCAAAATAAACACAAAACTAAAAAGCAACTTTATTTATTGAAATATTTTTTGTTGCCAACTACATTATAAAGCTATTCGTTATATTTTCTTAACCTGCTTTCTTATTTTACTTTTATGTTTATTTCTTTTTTTTATGTTTTATCGCGCGCATGCGTAGCCCAGGCTATAAGTTGCGCACCGGCAACTAAGCATGAAAAAAAACAAAAAACTTTTTTTTAATTTGTTTATGCGATTTCTTTGTGTGTTTGTTAAATAAATCACCAAAAAAGCACACTAAATTAGTTAAATAAATAACAAATTTATGTTAACTGTGCTGAATTTGATTTATGCTGCGTGCGCCCAATTTGTTTATTTTTATTGCTGAAACGCAATCAATAACCATTTCAATTAAATTATGGACAATGAAACTAAATAAGCTGGCTAATTTATTTTCGCGCATTAACTGTTATAGCAAATTGCCAATTATTATTGTTATTATGATTATTGTTATTTTTTAAAAAGTAAATTTATCGGAAAAAAAACGCATCGGTAGTAGCAGCGGCATGATGTCATTTAATTTTAATTATTTGATTTTTTATTTAACGTGCAAAAAGGTGTAAATTGCATAACAAGGTGCTGGTTTTATTTAAAGAAAAAAAAAATATCAATAAAATAAATAAAACAAGTTAAAAAACATTTTTAATGTATTACAAAAAAAAAAAAAAAAAAAAAACAAATTAAGTTCAATACAAATGCTGCTGGTAATTTGCAAGTTATGGTTCACTGGCATTGAATAATTTTGCAGATTCACAAAAAACAACAAAATTTTCCCCTTCAAAAAAAAGTAAACAAAAAAAATCAGTATTGGATACAAAGCAAAAATTTAAACAAAAATTAAACTTAACAATGAAACGTTAGTCAAAGTCAAGCAAAGCTAAGCAAAAAAAAAAAAAAGAAAAACAAAAACTTAAATTCATTCTAGCTGCAAAATTGCTTAGAAATGTAAAGCACGTGAACTACACTTGCCGCAAATGAGCAAGTTACTATAAATATTATTATAAAAAAAAAAAACCAAAGTAAAAATTCAGTGCCATAACTAAAATTGTTTTATTTTTTTTGCTTGATTAATTTTTGCGCATGCAAGGCCGGCTTAAGTCTGTATTTTTTCCGCTGTTGTAGGAGTGCGTAGAATAATTTATTTACAAATTACCGTGTAACGAAAATATATATATTTTTTTGTGTTTCTAGGTTAGCAATGAATGTAACACGTAGCGTTTCGTACTTCGCAAGTCATACTACGTGTCTTGTTAGTCCTGATTTCAAGGATAAAACTGTATTGCTTGCACGGGCGTATTCAGCTTCCCCACTAAATGTTTCTGATATCAATTAATATCATACATTTTAATACAAACTTTATACTTTATGTATACATTATGTTTTTCCTAAAAGGTTGCATGAGGATCTTTTCAGTTATAAATCAAAAACTTTGCAAAAAAAAGCTTGCACCTCCCTGCAGTTGCAGCTGCAAATGCCCTTGATTACATGTGTAACAAATACATTTCTATAAGATGTGGGCAAATTTTTATGGGTTTCAAATACATTTGTTGTTCTAAATTTAAAAAAAAAAAACAAATAAAATTCCACATCATATTTATGTTTTTCATTTTCACTGCTTCTATTATTTTTTACATAACTGTTCGCCGCTCATTCGGCACAGCCCTGATATGAAAGTGTATTTGATAAAGATTAGCCTTGCTGCTTAACTTAACTATAAAGAATCCAACGTGTCACTGCTATAAGCCATAACATTATTGTTTTAATATTTGTTGACTTACCATGTATGACTAGACTATATTACATGTCAGTCATATAACACATTTTGTGTTACATGCGATTTCTGCTGCATTTTATAAGTAAATATGTTTGTCTATATAATGAAATATAGTATGCACATAAATAAAGCATATTTAAATTTTTTCTTGTAAGCAACTATGTTAACTTAAAATGTTTGCTGCTGTGATAAATGTTAATTATTTTATGTTATGTTAGAATACAGCTGCTGTTAGGTGTACATGTTAATGTTAACTGATGGCTATGTTATTTGCATAATGCAATGTTATGGTCATGGTAATAACCGGCAACTTTGTGCCGTAACTTTGTTGCCTAACAATAAAATATGTAGATAAAAATTTAAAATACGACTCAATATTCTCTGGTTTAATGCAAAAAGGTTCCATTAATCGCCATTTATTCTACATCTAGTATGTGCCATTTAAATATTGACAATTTGTGCTTAGATAAGAACTGCCGCATAGAAGCCGCAACAGCTGTGTAATACATTTAACTTCGTCACAAAATATTGACTTGCACATTCTGTACGTGTTGCTAATTAAAGTTTATTTTTACTGCAAAACTCATGCACTTCCAAGTGTCTCAAAATACTTAAAAAATAGTCAACATTTTTTGTATAACATTGCAGTTATTTATTTACTTGTTGATCGGCACATTGTTTTTACAAAACCAAAAAGAGTTAAAAAATATAAATTTCAATTTAATTATTTACATTCTTTGCCTGCTTTTTTAGTCAGCACTTGTGACAGCTTTCCTAATATTTTTCATGTCTTAAATATTGCATTTGAACATTAATTTGTTTTTTGTTCTTGATTTGACAGATTCTTTGCTCAATCAACACAGTTGGCGCTTAATTAACTAAAAGTCTGTATTCTACTTTAGAGTTAGAGAGGTTTGGTGAAAGGCGATTGTCTGCCTTTAGTTAAAACTTTAGTAATCAAATTTTACATAATTTATACGCGTAAAACTTAATATATTTAATTATTTTATATAATTGAGCTAAATGCAATCGATAGTTGAGCCGCAGTAAGCAGTCTTCAATTTGTTGAAATCATATGAGTTGCATTGTTTATGGTGCACAAGCGTTGATTTATACATTTCTTAACGAGTTTTGCTCTATATTTGTCAAATTTTGCGATTCGCACGTAGACGCAAATGACGTATGAGGTACGCGCGCGATTCACGGCAGTAAGTGAAAAACGCGTGATCAGAATGTGCAATTTAAAAAATTAAGTTGTTGCAAAATTTTGTTTTACTTATTTCTGATTTACGAAATTTATTTGAAATTGTTGTTTTTTTTTTTTGCTATTTTGATATGTAGTTAAGTTTAACAGTTACCATAAAAGCCTGTCATGAACATTAAGTATGACTTTTAACTCTATTTATGCACAAACTTTGCGTTTATTTTTGTCACTGTTGCTGCTGCGGCTGCGACTGCTGCTGCTGTTGCTGCCGGCAATGATAACGTAATTAGGCTGAAACACGCTAGCAACAACAACAAACAATAAAACACTGACGGCGCATACTTGTGGCTTTGTTTTTGTTTTCGTTTATAATAGTAGCTCTGCCATGTAATTGATAGGCTTGCCTATATACGAGTATAATTTTTACAGGTGTTTGCAGTTAAGCGCCAATCGAACGAAATCGTAATATACAATGTAGCAAAAACTGCAATAAAATGAAAACTACAAACGGCATGAATTCGACATGAAATTGAAATTGGTCAAGTTCAAAGACAATTGAATATATGTGCTGCATTAGCATAACCGTTAAAAATAAAAAAAAAATAAATATTATTATTCAAATATATATTCAAACAATGCAGCCAATCATTAAAGACAAAGGCAACAGCTCTTTAAATTGTTGATTTTAGCACAAGTGTTAAAACAGCCATAAATATTTTGGATTTTTTTTATTAGACGTTTTTATAGCTGAAATTGTTGGTTGGGTTTTTTTCATTGCTGGCATTTGGGTTGCAATGTTGGCGCGTGCACAACACCAGTAGGAAGTGGATTGTAAACTACAGGCATCAACAGGAAACCGTCTTAAGTAGCGAACAAGAGAGAAGTACCCTTTAAAGCTAATACTTGGCCATGGCTTGTTTAGCCTATTACAGCCCATTGTGCATATGTGCCTAAGTAGCTGCTGCACACACACATGCGCATATGCAGTTAATCTACTTTGTCCGTCACAACAAACACCAACGGAGCTGATAAGCCAGCGACGGTAATAGCCGGCTTTTATAGACAAGTTAATCGCTCATTAGCGGTAATCAGAGTGCTCTTATTTATTTATTCGTGTAGTGAATCGGTTAATGCGCGATTGTTTTATTGCGCCATTGTGTGCCATAACATTTTATTTTATTTTTTGTTTTTGGCGATAATGATTTAATAGCCATGTGAATTTGATTTTTACGCCGATAATATGCGCAGCGAAAACTAATTAGCGATAGCTAAACTGATTGCCGTTAAATGGCGTCAGCGAATTGGCAACGTCTTAGCTTTTATCAGTATTTTTAAAGGGAGCAAATATTTTGAACACATCTGAAATAAAATGCACTTCAGATAAGTCCAGCGTGGCTAGGCCATTTTGCTTATTTAGATCGTGCGATAAAAAATTTAGCAGGAATTTTTATGAATGTATAAACTATTGTTAGCGCTAAATATTTGTTGCTGCCATTTATATTTTATTTAGAATTTAGCATCTAGATTTGCTATATAAACTCATTGATTTATTGTTTAAGTTCATTGTTTATGTGTTCTGTGTTCTAATATATGTTACGTGTGTCTGCCATTAGCAAAGCTTTATAATTTATAGAAGATCTATAATCTATTCGCCATGCCAGATAACTTAACTTGAAAATTAAATATTAAACTCTTAGACGATCACAAGTTCTTGATAATTTGTATAGTTAAACTTAACTGTGATTTTAGTTTCTTTTCTTTTTTTTTAAACTTTTTAATTTATGTTTAAGAGCAGCTAACAGCAATTTTTTCAAAGTCAAATATATATGTGAAATTTTGTTTATCTCTTCAATATACGTAGATAAGTTATGTTAAGATAGCTACGTCAGATTAGGTTATGTTTAATTAGGTTATGTTAGTGCAACTGGCATAAAAATTGCAAGTCATACAGAGGTAATCTGCCATGCGGCATGATGGTTAGAAGCAACCAATTATTATTTTCATTCTTTGTCAAAGTGAATTACAATACTCGATGGCGTGTTAAATTAATTTTAACTTGTTTATAACTTCAGTGCAGTTATTCCTATAAGACGGTTTCCTACAGCACGTCTGGCGCTTTTATATAAATAGGAAATTTAGTAAAATTCAACATAAATTGTTTCGTTCATTGCTTCATATGAACGAGCTATACGTGAATTATCGGTTTCGTTTAACGGTTTTACACAAGTCATAACAACATCTATTATGTTGTAACAGTGCACAGTGTAACTATAAATTTCGAATTCATTATATGATCTTAAATATACATGTACTGCTGCTTTTGCATAAGCTGCAGGGTTATACAAAATATTTAATATTCAGCTTAACATATTGTTCGCCAATATTGAAAAACGTACTATTTGAAGCAGAAGTGACTGGCATAACATATGCCATACGCAGCTAGCTACGCTATCTAGGAACGTGATTGGTGACTGACTTTAAGGACAAAAACTCTAGCTTAAAAATTGGATATGAAAGAATCAACAACAATTTTTTATAAACAAAAAAATGACATCTTTATAAACAAAAATGTTTTAATTATGCCGTCAATGTAGTAAAAATGCGTATATGTATAATAATATATTAATTTTCAATTACCAAATTGACAGTAGGCAAGGTAACTTGAAGGTTGGTAAAAAAAATTGCAGCGGGGACGCAAAATGCAAATGTCTAGCCTGAACTAAAAAAACAAAACCGAATATTGGCACGTTCTGAACAAAGAAATGATAAAGCTGAGAATAAGTTAAATACCCAATTCTAATTTAAATATTGTTTGAGTGACACATGAGTAACACTTGTTATGTCGACTGAAATATGTGTAAACACAAGAATCGTGTATAAATGCGAAGAGAAATAATTTTAACACATATTTCTTTAGTACACTGACTTAATGCAGCATTTTAAAATTGCTTATGTAGAATTGAAATAAAATGTTGCATATTTTAAGGCGCAGTTCAAATATAGCTAAGGACCATTTTCACATTAGCGTATTTCTTTTTATTTTAAGCGTTACAATCTTTGCCAGATTTACCCTGAATATTTCCAAACGAGTTTATGAAAATAGTCAGGTAAAAAAAATAACAAGTTTATGAACCGAATTAGTAACATTTATTTAATGGGAAAGAAACTTTAAAAACTTCTATTATTTGTTATTATTATACTTATTATGAGTTCTTTAGTTCGAATTTTAAACATCAGTTGTTTGTGCTGAAGTTAAATATGAAATGTTAATAAAGGCGGCTTAGTTTGCTTGAAAAAATCAGAGCCACACTCAACTCGTGCTGTGTTAATGGAATTTAATAACAAAAATATTATCATCATTTTAGCGCTTTCGTTTTTTTTCTGTTGGGCTCTACACGTTTATTTTACACTTGCCAATTTATTTTTAATTTCAGTTTATTATCAAAATCTGGCTATGTGCTAGCAATATACAAAGCTAATCGTAAACAACTGCAGACCTCGCCTCAACGTAGATATTGTTCAAACATCACTTTCAATAACGCCACAACAACAAAATGGCGTTTGTAAATGCACCATGCTGTAAGTAAAAATTTAATAAAAAATTAAAAGTATATTTAATTTTCAGTTGGAAATGAATAAATTCGTTTCAATGTTACTGTGTTGTGAATCAGCGCAGTAAGAAACTTAAGTAATTTACACAAGCTTTATTCCTAGAATCGCTAATTAGCGTATAAAGAGAAAACGCGAAACCATTAAGCAGAAAGTCACAAATTTAATTTGTGTTTATTAAACAAACCAAGGCGATTGGCACATGCGTCGGTTTTCGGCTCAGAAAAAAAGTGCTCACTTATGTATACACAATAATTTATATGCCAAAATTGCGTAAGCAAAATCGTGCGTTGACTGTGAAAAAAAAAAAAAAAGAAATAAATATACACATACCTGTTAATAAATTCGCGTTTTTATTTGCAACTTTTGGAGGCGCGTTTTTGACTTTTTTTTGTGAGAGTCTCATCAAGTTAAATATTGCCAATAATGTCTTGCAGTAATGGAAAACTCGCGTGCTTAATTATGAATCCCGATAATTGTTCAATAACACACAAATGATTGGTTAATTAAACAAAGTTTATTTGCTTACCTGTTGCGGTTTGCCACAGTCTTCAGCCCTTTACCGTTCGATTTATTTTTTTTTCTTTTATTAAATTGTATATTGTATGTTCAATTGGCTCCTGCTCTTTCCGCTGTAAAGTTAAGGTGCTAAATTAAATGATGTTCGACTTTAATGTAAGGCAAGAGAAGACTTTCTAAAAACAACGGAATCTAATCTAGTGAAAGCCTTATTGCTTGAGTAGAGCCTTCTCGAAATATAGATAGCACACCATCTAAGCTATCATATCCAAAATTTAATTGAAAATTGAACATTTTAGTTTAGGTAACGTAACGATATCATCATAATCTAAAGTATTAATGAGATCTATGGAGCGCTGTTCTTCTGTTCGGCATTGCTCTGGCTAAAGCGAAACTAAATCTCGATTTACGACTTACCTTAGAAAAGTAGTTTCAGTTGTGGCTGCCGACTACAAAGCTAAAAATTAGGTTTCTTCACATTCTAGCAGAGGCACTAAGGTTTGTGTTTGTATGTAAGTATGTTTAGGTAATGGCTCATAGATCATAAAGTAGCAAGCATAGATCAACAAGATCGTGAAAAAATAAAAAAAATCTACATATTCAGCTTCACTTAGTTGATTGCATACAAATTAGCTGCTTCCCGGGATCCTTTTCAACTTAGAGATATTTAATTCAAAATTTGTCAGTTGGCTTGAATATATGTTACGGTTATATTGTATATAATGTACTTACTGCATTGTTTAAAAATAATGCTAACTCTATCTTATTTTCTTCCACGCTAGTCAACATACCCAAACGGTTCAATATTGCCGTAATGCTTTTTATGGCCTGCCTGATAAGCTACATGATGCGCGTAAATCTCTCCATTAATATAATAGCGATGGTACAGAACACTGATGCCAATTCTACAGAAGTGTTGCCAGATGTAAGTTTAGGCGAGATAACTGTGAACTATTGTTGTTAACTAAATGGACTCTCAACCTCCACAGTATGGGCCACGTTATGACTGGTCGCAGAAGGATCAAGCGTTACTGCTGGGCGCTTACTTCTACGGCTACATGATTACCTCGCTGCCAGCGGGCACACTGGCGGAACATTTCGGTGGGCGCGCAGTGGCTGGTTACTCATGCCTGGCAGCAGGCATATTAACTGCTCTGACACCGCTCGCGGCGGCCTGGGACAAATATGCCGTGTTCGCTTTGCGTTTTCTTATTGGCTTCTTAAATGTAAGTGATGTTTGTACACTGCAAAGGAAATTAATAAATGAGAACAATTTTAACAGGGCGTTGTGTATCCTTCATGCCATAATCTCGTCTCCAAATGGTCACCACCAGATGAGAAGGGTAAATTTATTGCTTCGCTGATGGGTGGCACTTTCGGCACTGTGATCACTTGGCCCATAAGTGGTGTGGTCATTGAAAGCCTTGGCTGGGATTGGGCTTTCTATATTGTTGCGATATTTGTACTAGTGGTTGTGGCACTTTGGTTCTTTTTGGTGTCCGATAGTCCAGCGAATCATAGCACCATCAGCATTGCCGAACGTGACTACATTGAGAAGAGTCTGGGTGATTCTGTTAGCACGAAATCACGCTGCCCACCCTACATGAGTCTCCTGGTGTCGATACCGTTTTGGGCTTTGATGCTATTGCATTATGGCAGCATGTGGGGCCTGTTCTTTTTACTTACCGCAACGCCGAAATTCTTAAGCGAAGCTCTGGGCTTCAATCTATCCTCGGCTGGTTTCCTTTCGAGTTTACCACATTTGGCTAGATTAATCTGTGCCTTTGGCTTTGGTTCTTTGGCTGATCTCATACGTCGTCGCAATTGGCTGAAGATTACGATGACGCGCAAACTATTCTGCCTGCCTTGTGAGTATTTTTAATCAATGTATTTATTTTTGAAGAGTTTTGATTAATTCTGTATTTTAATGCACTTAGCTCACATTATGCCTGGCATTATGCTTTTAATACTCGCCTTCTTCGGGCGAGATCCATATGTTTGTGTTGCCATCATGACAATTTCCCTGGGCTTCAATGGCGCTGCCACAGCATCCAATTTGGCAAATTCACAAGATCTGGCACCTAACTATGCGGGAACTCTTTATGGCATAATAAACTGCGTTGGTACGACACCCGGTTTCTTCTCGCCCATGATCGTCGCGGAATTTACTAAAGATGAGGTATGTGCTTTTGTTGATTTTCTGTTTTAGACGTTCTTTATTTTATCTGCACTTTTAAAACATTTTTAGAACACATTAGATCAGTGGAAGTATGTATTCATTATTGGTGCAGGTGCGTACATCATTCCCGCGCTATTCTTCTGGATCTTTGGTACAGCCAAAATACAGAAATGGAACGAGCTCAAGAACAAGGAGTCACAAGAAGATATCGTAAATACTAAGTTGTAAAGCATTTTGCCTGTGATGAAAATATCATACGTAGTATTAAAAGTCAAGTTAAGCAGTTGGCACTGTTTGACTAGTGCAAAACTCTGTAAGTCTTTCGCAATTTTATAAGTATTTATGTATTTTATTTAGTGTATATACGTATATTATTTTAACTAGTTGATAGTTTGTTTTTAGCCAATTTTCGTTTAAATAAATAAAATGCAATGTTATAGCTATTAATAATTGACTGCATGACTTTTTTTAATGTAGGCGAAGATATATATATACATCTCTTAGCCATTATACAGAAATATAACTAAAATATGTTCAATTTGATGCAGGAATAGGGCTTCAGAAAATACTTCATATTTGCTGTTTGTTTTTGTCGAAAATTTGCCTTTTTCGTATTATTTGCCTCTACATCTTCGAGAAATTAGTACCGACTCTCGAGATGGGAAACTGCTGAAACGGTTTACCCACATGGACCGGCGATCATTTTTGTCCGTACAGCTGTTCAAATTTTTTCTTTTACGTTGTTGTTTTGTTCGAAAATGGAATAAAAAGAGCTTGAAGTTCATAAAATGGGTTTTATTACTGAATATTATAAAATCTAAATGCTTAAACATACTAACTTATGACCTAACTTAAGATCGCCAACGTCGCATAAACTTAGAAAGCTGTCGAATTCCCTCGTTGGTCGCAAAGTGCAAGTGTAGAATAGAGCCAAACGTGATCGTGAAACATCAGTGCAACATTTGAGCCATTGACCGTTCTGAAAACTGAGAACTGAGTTCGTCTTAACTTATTCCTCATGCAAATTTTGAGAGATGCACATCGTTGCCTTTTTTTCTGGGCGAGATGCTTCAGCAGCTGGAGTTATGTTGATTGTTCGCGTTTTTCTACTAGGACCCAGAGCATGCCAACATGTAACGCGATATTATCAGAATGTTCGTGGATATAAAATTGATTGGAGGAGTCGAAATCTTGAAAAGCATCACTATTTCCTGCTCACACGATGAGTGTTCGTAGCTAGTGTCTTAACTGATTCTCTTTAGAGCTGTTTGTGGGGGTTGGGCAAGACTTACAGTGCTAGAGCGAGCGTGTTGCCTTAGGTTAGCCCATTTACCTGAACCGTCTCGTTACCCAAATGCATGTATTACGAATAGTGATTTTCATAAGGTATTTGTTGAAGTTGGGGATGAGATGTCGTCAGCTTGCAGCAAACTTATTATTTTATCGGTTAATGATTGTGAGTCTCGGCGACGGCTCTGTTCACAAATTGTTGTTTTTGGTCTTGTATTAGCAGAGCACCTTAACCCGTGTTAAAGGAAATGAGGACGAATCTACTTTCTTTCATCGGGTTTCTTATGATCACAGTGTTGAAGTCATCGTCGCGTATTCTTAGCGAATGGATGATGTAAAACAACGTGATATAGTAATTCTACATGGACTATCGCCTGCAATCGATCGCCTCAAAATCCTTTCCTTATTAAAGATAATTTATTTCAGGGATGAGCTTTTTTTTTAGCTTTTTGGTAAGCCACTGTAAGCTCGTTGACTTGCTCTTTGATTAGTAGCAGTCGGTTGGAAAGTAACTGCTCCGCCAATCGTTGTGTAACTGAGTTGTTTAAGTGGTACATAAATTTATGTTGGTTTTTTGAATAATTTAATTTGCAGTCATGATTAGCGTTTCGTTGACATACCACATTGGTTGATGGTTGCTCATGGTTAAATGCTACCGTTATAGAACTGGAGCTGGAGTAATGATGATTGTTAGCATTTCTCTGCTAGGTGTGAATATTAATATGACCCAGAGGATGCCGACGAGTAACAACACGATCAAGCTTAGAACTTTTTGACTCGGAAAGCATCACTATATTCTGCTCACTCGGTAAGTGTTCTTAGTCAGTGTCATAATTGATCCTCTTTAGAGCTGTTTGTGGGAATTGGGCAAGGCTTGCAGTGCTGTTGCGAGCGTGTTGCCTTAGGTTAGTCCATTTACCTGAATCGTCTCGTTATCCAAATGTATATTTTGCGATCAGTGATTTTCAAAAGG
Organism: Stegana nigrithorax; assembly: GCA_037044495.1. Taxonomy (NCBI): domain Eukaryota; kingdom Metazoa; phylum Arthropoda; class Insecta; order Diptera; family Drosophilidae; genus Stegana; species Stegana nigrithorax. Next base: position 5,302 of record JBAMBQ010001695.1, on the reverse strand, counting down.
TATTTGTTGAAGTTGTGGATTATATGTGATCAATTTGTAGCAAATTTATAATATTAACGGTTGACAGTGATACTCGGTGACGGCTCCATTTGGCACTCTTCTGCTGACTATTCACAAATTGTTGTTTTTGGACTTGATTATTAATATCACAGTGTTGAACTCAGCGTCGTGTATTCTTAGTGAAGATATGATGTAAAATAACGTGGTACAGTGGTTCTAAACCGATGGTCGCCTGTACTCGATCGCTTCGAAATCATTTCCTTGTGAAAGATAATCTATTTCAGGGAGGAGTTTATTCTGTTTTCCATTTAGCTGGTTCATATAGACAAATGAGCTTTTAGCTATTTGGTAAGCCAGTGTTAGCACGTTGACTTGCTCTTTGATTAGTAGCAGCTGGTTGGAAAGTAATTGTAATGAGGCTGAGCCGCACGAATTGAAAGTTCATTTGCGTCGTCGCATATGGCACTTAAACTCTAAAGGCGCTTCTTGATTTGATAGTATAGTTGTATGCCAAATGTTTCAAGGCTGCAACGTTTGCGACTTGTTATAAGTAGAAGTATCCGTTGATCCTTCCATCATCAGATTTTACAGTCACGATAGGGAATCGTACTCATACACGGCGGTTGCCATGATAGTGGAGATTAATAAAATAACGAATGATAATAAGTTGTTTAAGTTAGACTTAAATTAGGATTGTTAGGTGAATTAAGGTAAAAAAAAAATGTTGATTATCTTTGCTAGGCTTAACAGTAAGCAAGGGTTAGTTTCAAACAATGTTCTTGAATTAAATTTACTTAATAAACTTTTTTTTTAACTATGAGAAAAGTTCTATTAAACAATGTGCTTAATTTAAAGTTACTTATTCTTAAAATTTAAACATTGTGAAAACGTAAAATACAATTCAAACAATTGGCTTAAGTTAAGTTTACTTAAATTTAAAGGGTTATTGTGAGCGTGGACAAATTTGTTTTCTTTTTTATTAAATTTTAATGGATTTATTAATAGCTTTTGTCGGTACAAAGGTGGTCCATTAAATTTTTTGGATGCCACTTGCGAGTAGTTTTGTAAATTATTTTACTACTTCGGTGGCCCAAAAAACTTTATGAAGCTATTTACAGGTGAGAACGTTTATTTTTTTCAATTTTTATTTTTTCTTTTAATTTTCCTACATTGTTTTGTACGGTGGTCCATTAAGTTGTGTGGATGGCATTTGCGAGTAGTTGTGTAAATTATTTTACTACTTCGGAGATTCAATAAACTTTATGGAAGCCACTTATTGATAGGAAAGCTTAATATATTTATTGTTTTTTTTTTTTTTTAAATTTTTCTTCGGTGGTCCATTAAATTTTGTGGATGCCACTTGCAAGTAGTCATTAGGAATTATCTTTTCTACTTTGGTGGTCCACCAAAAATTTTATGGAATCCACTTGGCAGTGTGAATAGATGCCGATCACTTGGTAGGACTTAGGCCTATGAATAGTTGATAAACCAGCAATAGCAAAACAGTTTTAAGATGCGCTTTGGACTCAAATCCGATATGTTTGTGTATACGGCAGCGGCACGAGAAAATAACGAAGACAGCGTCGCTAAGTAGCGCGTTTAAAGGGAGCATCACAACGAATACTTGGATAAATTTGTAACCGCCTTTATTTTCAAAAAACGCGGAGCGCGAGTCCGATATATCAGCCGGGTCAAGAAATGTTATCATTCCCTCGATTGATAGTTAATATTACAACGAATGCAATTTGGTCTCATTTGTAATATAGTCAGGTTATAATTGTGGAATAAGAATTTTGGTTTTCACAATGAACCAGCAATTAAACAATATTCAGGAGGGTGTTCTGGAGTACCTCAACATGTGGAAGAGCGAATAAACCCTCCTCCAGGAGGAACCGAATGTGTCTGCAACAAAATATGAAAAAAAAAATATATGGACGCAACAAAAGAGGCCTTAGACCGGTTGGTGGAATATTTGCAAGGTAAGTGTGGTGCTGTAAAGTTTAGCAACCTTTAAGGTGTTATATTATTTTAACTACAATTACAGGAAAATGACAAGTAGACGCAAATGTTCATGACGTGAAAGAAAAGTTCCGGAATTTCAAAAAAAGCGTATTACAATGCAAAGAAGGTATATGTAGCGAAGACATCAATGGGATCTCACGGCGGTGATATCCAACCTACTCTCTCCTATTACAATGTAATGGCAGAGATTCTTGAAAATAGGTTGGAAACACCCGTAGCCGATGAAGTATTTAACGAGGTAAGTTTTACTATAACAATTATTAATTATTATTTTTTAATTATATATATCACTCACAGAACGATAATACACTACCCAAGCCGCTGCCTAAGAAAGCAAAATTGACCGCTAGTAAAACAGCTACTAAAACAGCTAGTTTGGAGAGCATCACGGTCAAACTGCGTTCGCTGTCGGCAGAGAGAAAACCGACAAGGCAATTGAAGCTATGTTGAAGGAAATCGTAAAGCTCAAACGAGAGAATGCGCAACTGAAGGCAACAATTGAAATTGTGCAGAATGAAGTGAAGAAAATAAAAAGAAACCAATTATAATAATGCAGACATTACACATGAAATAATTTCATTAGTAGTACACCACATTAATTGTTCAAACAAATTGTTTTGATTAATTCATATTAATTATTCAATTGAATTGAATTCAACATACATTTGTAAATAAATGAAATATTATAGAAGAATTTTGTGTTTTGTATTATTGATTTATGTAAAATGAAATTTATGTTCTAAAATGGGAAAAAATTGTGCAATACTAATGGGAGGCGAAATAGTGGGAGAATCGTGTACAGCTACGACGTAACGGAATTGTGTATGATACTAGTGTGAAGCGTGGTATTAGTAGTAGTAGTAGTGTTACTTGAAAGGAATCGAGTTATACTCACATGCTATGCAATACAACATTCGCTTTCAAAGCTACGAGTTGAATAATAAAAGACACACAAAAATTTTGTATAGTTTCGAAAATAATTTTTTAAAAGTGCAGTGGTATAATATATTGTGTGTACAACTTCGTAATCATATAATAATAATATACTTCCTAGTAATATATAATCAACGTAAGTGAAAAGCTGTATGAAATAATTTCATTCATAATATAATAATTTGTGAAAATTGCGGAGCACGTATCGTGCACTGCAAAGAACGGAAGAAAAACTCGTGTTGTGTGTTTGTTTGAAAGATTTTTAATATAACTGTGAAGTGTGCACAAATATTTGTGGTCATAAAATATGACAAAAACTACAATATTTCCGTTGCGCTGCAGTACGTTTATAATAAAATGAATTTTTAAGTGACCACAGAAGACGAAGAATATATTTTTATGATGTCATCATTTAATTTTGCTACTTACCCATACCGAGTAGTTTCGCGCTGAGCAGGAAACCGATCTTGTTCTTTGACGCCCAACGGGGGGATGTGTGATTTCTGTTAAATTAAATCTGTGAAATTAATGTTTTGTAAATCAAAAGACATTAATTAATTATTCAGTGAAATGTTCTTGCAAATCGAAGGCCATTAAATTTTGACATTATTTCTCTTTGCTGTTCTGCTGATTTGAACTGGCAGCAACCCATTGGTGGTCACTAATCGTCGCTTTTTGAAATCGATAGCTTTGCTGTCATCCATAATACGCAGACATATAGTTATTTGAATGCGTTGTCATCACATCAAAGTCCAACGCTTGCATTTTGCCGTCGCTTTGCTGTCGTCTTTGATTTCCGTTGCTACTTTGGACGCCCTGCCTTTAACTCTTGATGTTATTTGTCGCCGAAAATTAGCTGTTTTGCTGCATTGCTTTGACACAGCCACGAAACTGATTAAAAACTTCAAAACTAAATTAAATTATATTAAATTTAGATTAAAAAAAAATATATATAGTAAGCTCGCGTCTTGAATTGAAGCGAAAGAGCTATTTTTCGTATGCATATAAATGAGTTCAAACCATTGCAATAACTTTGAGCTGAGTGAGATCAAACTGTTTGGTTGCTTAGTCAGAATCATGAGTTGCACTGAAAGCGAATTAGAAATTTATCGCATTTTCGATTCAAGCGATCAATTGTCACCTGTAACATATGTATATGCAACAATATGATTTTAATAAATACCGTTCCCACACTTTGTGCGGACGATGACTTTAACGTAACTTGATATTTAAATTGGTAGGCTAAGCTAATACACACGCTGAAGACGCGTCCGCTTAGCAGCTTATGCGCGAGCATTTCAAATATGCTGCGCTTGCAACTTTCTGCACAAGCAGAAGCTTGCACATACATACGCCACGATGTACACAAGTTATATATAAGAACTTTGTATGCGGCTCTCTCAAACAGAGCCATAGAATAAGTAATATTTGATTAGTATTCCACATTGAGTGGACACTGTTAATTTAATAAAGTCGTAAGTACAAAGTGCGGAATGTTTCTTTCTATTTTCGTGGTTTATAAATAACACACCAATAATAATAAAATTTTTAAAAGTGAGCAAAGGCCTTTTGGAAAACTCACAAATTACTGTTGATGAGCGCAGTGCATCAACAACGGAAAGACCTTTCTTATTAAAAACAACAACACCCAGAAAACGACATGCTGATGAAAACAATTTTGATGATCAACTTTCATCTAGCGAGCTGTCTTCATCATCGTACACGTATTTGTCGTTCAAATATTTCGCAATATTATGCAAAACAAAGCAACTTCCTAGTACTAATGGCATTAATTTGGTTGCTACACGTATTTTTTATTGTAGCACCGGAAATTCACTTGTGCCAAAATTACTAAATTTGCGCCGTGTGAATGCACTTCTTGCATCACACATTGATTTCCCGTTAAGCAAGTAGTAGAATACTTTTGCACCGAATTTCCGTCGCTGCAATTGTAACAATTCTTATTAACAAGAAGTTCATTTAACTTTAACGATTTCTTTGTTTTCGCCATCCAACAAAATTATAAAAAGGTAATTCCTAACTGAAAATAAGTAAGTATCATTTTAGAGCTCAATAATAAATTATGTCGGGAGTGTTAAAAAACGCGAATAAAAATAATTTATATTTTTATCGGTTTTTAAACAAGATATTTTTTTTCTCAAACATCCCATCAAACAAAAAATTCTTAATCTTACAATAGCAAGAAACTGCTCATATCACTCGTAATTAGCATTGCAGTCGCAATAAATAAATCAGAATAATCAACGGTTTCGTCACGTTTTATAGTGCTCGCAAAAATTAACAATTCTGGCTTTGTTTTTTATGCAGTGAAAAGTGATTCGTGCTA